>VYZR01001358.1:0-13474 GCA_013400675.1 Oxylabes madagascariensis | reverse complement strand
TTTTTTTTTTTTTTTTAATTTTCTGTTTTTTCAGAAGGATAAAAAGTGTCCAAACAGTGATGCTTTGTCACTTTGTCACACCGCACTAATTCAGTTACTTGAAGCGACACATACAGAGGTTTTTTGCTTCCTCTAGTTACTAAAGTAAATAAATCTCGCGTAGATTAAGTGCTGGGTGATGAAGGCAACATTGTACAATATCCCCCGGCAGACGCTTACATTTCCGAGATAAGATACACGGCCGAAAAGGCTGATGAACTGCAGGCTTTCACATGAAAATACTACTACTAAAATGCCTACTAAAATACTACTACTAAAAATACCACCTTAGCCATACTTGCTGAAATAAACATTTTTATGCACAGATATCCCCCGTGCTTCGATGTACGAACCAGCGGGTGGTGGAGAGCTGATGGAAAAACCGTGCCAGAGAGCGCTGTACCTGCAGGGTTCCTGCCAGGGGCTCCTCCCTGGCATCATTCCAAAGTATTGAAGCAGCTGGGACACATGGGGGGGAAGTGGGAGCAAATCCAGGCTGCACACCCCAAAACAACCAAACAGAAAGAAAAACAACGTAAATAAAGGGCCACAGAGATGCTCCCAGGGCTGGAGCCCCTCTGCTCTGCAGCCAGCCCGGGACACCTGGGGCTGCTCAGCTGCACAAGAGAAGGCTCCAGGGACAGCTCCCAGCCCCTGCCAGGGCCCGAAGGGGCTCCAGGAGAGCTGCAGAGGGACTGGGGACAAGGCAGGCAGGGACAGCACACAGGGAATGGCTTCCCAGTGCCAGAGGGCAGGGCTGGATGGGATCTTGGGAAGGAATTGCTGTCTGGGAGGGTGGGGAGGCCCTGGCACAGGGTGCCCAGAGCAGCTGTGGCTGCCCCTGGATCCCTGGCAGTGTCCAAGGCCAGGCTGGATGGGGTTTGGAGCAGCCTGGGACAGTGGAAGGTGTCCCTGCCCATGGCAGGGGATGGAACAAGATGAGCTTTAAGTTCCAGCCCAAACCACTCTGTGTTTTTGTGCAATTTCTTTTTTTTTTATTTGTTTCAGGCAGAAGAAAAGCTTCAGTAAATATTTTCACATCATAATTTTCATGCCGATGAGAGCATCAGACCAAGATAATAGGAAGTCTCATTTCCTCTTGGGAAACTAAATGAGAAATGAGGCTTGGAAAGAGGCTCGTGGAGTCAGCTACTCTGTCACCCGGCTCCCTGGAGGACAGGAAACACCGTTTCCCTTTTCTTCAGGGACAGTGTGCTAGGAAGCTCTCCTGGAATAAACCCCCCTTCCTAGTGAGTTCCCACCTCCACAAATTTCTTCTTGAGACAAAGGCCACATTCCATGTATGGTAGGTAGACATGTTTAGCCATAAAGATGTTTCTGGCCTACAAAAGGTATTTATTTGTTTTTCGGAAGTGCGGGAAGATAGGACATTGGCCAGTCCTCTGTCAGACAAAACCAACTCTAGAATCCAAAACATTCTGGTGTGAGACACCAGAAGCCAGCCAAGCAACTCATTCAAGTGTTCTGTGTGATATTTTGAGTTCCAGACTGCTTAGAGGGGAAAGAGACCTTAATGTCATCACTGCCATGGGCCAGGACACTTTCCTCTAGACCAGGTCTCTCAAAGCCATGTTTCTGCTCAGCCAAGACTATGGAAATTGTTTCATTTGAGTATTTTGCAACACTTTAACTCTGTTTTCTCTGCCTATTTTTTTGTGCCTGGCATGGGAAGGCAGCACCACTGCCTTGAGACAGAACAGTACAGCCCCTGGAGCCTGAGATGAACAGCAGTAAGTGCTTACACAAGAAGGGCTCACCAGGTAGCTCTGAATGAAAAACATACCAAAATTGTGTACTGGGGCTCAGTACACACAAATCTCTGAATAAAGATAAGCCAGCCTAACCATCTGGATATGTATGTCACACAATAGTACATGCAATTTGGGTTTTGCACTTAAATCCTCCTGTCCCCAAAAAAGAAAATGAAGTTAACTCCAAACATGTTTTTTTTCCTACTAAAAAACATCTAAATTGGAAAGTCCTTGAGCAAGCTGTTCCTTTTCTATTCCAAATCTCAAAGCAAATAAAACCATCAATGCCCCCCAAAAGTTAACAACTGAATTCTGCCACGGAAATGTGAGGAGGCAGGTCACTCTTCAATACTAAGTATTTATTTTCTTCTATTAAGTGTTCCTAGTAGACAAGTGAAAGAAAATATCTCAAATTTTGCCTTTCACAATGTCACTTCTAAGAACCATTTTTTCAGTTCCAGGAAAGATCAATCACATTATTGCTGGCAGTAAGTAGCACTCCCACAAGCTGTTAAATTCTTTACCTGCAGACGAGTGGCTCTTGAATAGCTAAAAAACCCTGTTTCCTGCCTTTTGAAGATATGAAAGAGACTCAAAAGGATTATGAAATCACTGTAGCAGATAACCTTCAGACAGCAGCAGCATCAAAAGGCAAGGATAAACAACGAAAAAATTCATCCAGCATCTAACTGTGTAACGTCAATAAGTTCCAACTGGAGAAGAACAGCCTTCAGCAAAACCAGGGTCTAGAAAGAGTTTTCTTGGTGAGTATAAGGAAAGGATATATCATGACTGACAGCAGCAGTATACACTTTATATGTGTATATACATATATATATGTATACACATATATATGTGTGTCTTTAAGAGCACACGACACTTCAGAGGAAAGAAGCCACAGATCTGGGGTAAAAATTAACAGAAGTGCCAGCATGATACAGAAGAGTATTTATCAATTTAAAATAAAAATATCCTGCAGCCTAGACTGGGAGTCTGGGGCCAAAAAGCTCAGACAAGCTTGGCCACAAGGAAGTGCAGAAAGGGTCTGTTTGCTGTGCATACCCTACAATAATCTATGACCACCTGAAAACATTTTTGACAAGCTACTCTTTTATTAAATTCCTTAAGTCCAAGTCCTATGCACGAGGAATGCACTGGGTCTGAAATTGGGCTGCCCCTCTTTCTTCCCTGGACTTTCTCCTCAGGATCTCTCCCCTTTGTTGCTCATTTCCCTCACAGCAGGGAATCATTCCCAGGACTACTTATCTTCCAGCAAAGTCACCACGAGGCAAACAAGGTGTTTGTGGTATTGCACAGCCCAAACCCAAATGTCCAGGCGCCTCTATCTTTAAAGGTGTTCTAGCCACAACAAAAGTTCTAAGCAGTTTCAAGCTCTCCCTGACATCAGTAAAAACTGAGGGTGCTCTACCTCCCACAGGAGCAAGTTGTTTTTCCAAGTGTATTAAAAACACTTCAGGTTATTTTGACGTCTCATTTTAAATAATCCTACTGGACACTTGGACTGTGTTTACTAGGTTTGCACAGCTTTCTTCAAAGTATGGGACTACAGCATGAGAACTAGGTAACCCAGTCCTCTGTTTCTATCTTCACCTCACCCACAACACTTTGAAAATTCACATGAAAACCATAATTGGTGTTATTGATGATCCATCAGTGACAGCACCCTCACAATCCTGCAGGATTTCTCCTTCCTCAAGAGGCAGCAGTTCCTGCTCCATGGATGGCTCAGCATACAGCTGGGTGGGCATGACAAGAGAGGGCTATGGACCAACACCTTGGAAGTGAAAAGGAGATGGTCAGCTGGTCAGACTTGAGGCCTGACTGGCAGGGCTAATCATCAAAAATATCCTCCCACTAGTGAGAACTTTGATTTCCACCACAGACAGATGCTCCTGCATTTGTAGCCCATGCCGCTTGGGAGAGGACTTTGAACTACACAGGAGGAAGGGTTCAGAAATCAGTACCAGATGTTTTTCCTGAGCAAGGAGTGTCTGGGTGCCGTGGTACAATTCTGCTGCTAACTCCTCTGAGCACAGACAACACCAATTTCTGCCCTAACCAACCTCACCTGGAAGGCTAAATCTGCTGAAAAGGTATTAAGAACAATTCACCTGGAGCCAGACTTGATAAGTGACCAAAACCAAACCAAAACAAAGGGCAGATCAGGCACTCTGCAAACTCTCCATGAGCAGAGCTACTCAGGGCAGTGAAATACATGATGGCAAACAGTAAATTTTCATATGTCCTTTGATCACAGTCCAGGTGCTGCTCTGTCTGTGACATCCACGTCACTCCATGGCCCAGCTCTGGATGCGAGAAGCTGAGGAAAGGACAGCCTGTGCTTGAGTTCCCAGAGGATGAACCAAGCACCGGCAGGTAACAGCCAGCCAAAAATTTGAGATTAACATTCTGATGGCTCATATTTTGTCCATCATCACCGACAGAGGGCTTGTAGAAAGATGTCTCACCTGCAGTGACAAATGGACTCAAGCTTTGAAGCTAACAGTTTCCCTTGAATTGCTCTCATTATTCTATGTCTTAGACTGCCAACACTGCATGTACATCTCCTTATGAGCCAAACCCACCAGAACAACTGGATTCTATATCACAAAGTGGCAGGATGAGATAATGATACATGTCCCCTTTACATGCCATTTTCCGCAAGGCCTAGAAGGGATCATCATACTTTATTTTATGATCAATGGCTCATTTATCCATATCTGCTTTGAAGCCACAATAGACTTTTTGCCAATCACTAATAGAAACTAAATAAACACAGCCAAACAGAGTCATCTATCTGTGTGGTGAGTAATTGTGAGGGGTTCCTCTTTAAATAGATGCTTAAGTAAATATAGAAATATCATTTTACAAATGCTGGCTCAAGAAGAGGTGTTGGGGAGCTGCAAAGAAGGGGCATCTCAGATACATGTAGAAGAGCAAACGTGGTCCTAATACCATTACCAAGCACATACCAAAAGAATTTTATTTGGTTTTTATTGCCCCCTGTGTGTGTTCTTCAGTGTACCGTACTCATGACGGAAAAGTGCCTTTTTATTTCCAAAGCCTCGTTCACAAAAATGACCTTTTTATTGAATGTTTTTGTTCTAGCGGGCAACACTTTATTTCCCAAGGAGGCCGTTGGGGGACTATTTCATATATAAGAGTTTGTGCAAGGGTTATAATGCATATGATGACGGGTTATAATGCAGATGCATGATCCTTCTCAACCCTCTCTCTGTCTCTCCCTCTGCCTGTGTTTATTAATGACCCTGCAGCTCTGAGCCCGAAGCACTGGGTGTTCTGGCTGACGCAAGTTATTTTGCTCTCAAGGGCAATCCTCCCTCTCATGTCCTTGGGGCACAGTATTCACCCTCACCCCCACACCTGCCGTGTCAGGCTGTGCCGTGGGTTGAGAGGTGTAGGTTTCTCGGTGCCATATGGAGCCCCCTGCTACCTGCAGCACAGTAATTTAAATATTAAGGATGCGTTGGTTTGGAAAGTTCAGCTCTCGGTGAGCAATGCTCAATTAACTGCAGGAAGAGGGAAGTAGAAATCGGGAAGAGGAAGCAATGGGGAATCATAAAGGGTTTCAAACGCTTTTGTAATCGTCTGCAGATCAGACTTGGGGCTGGTGACTCCCACTGATGCCTGCCAG
Source organism: Oxylabes madagascariensis (assembly GCA_013400675.1). Taxonomy (NCBI): domain Eukaryota; kingdom Metazoa; phylum Chordata; class Aves; order Passeriformes; family Timaliidae; genus Oxylabes; species Oxylabes madagascariensis. The sequence continues at coordinate 7,987 of VYZR01001358.1, read as the reverse complement.
CACAAAACCACGATGGCTCACCCAGCCACCTGAGTGGGACTGAAAGATTTATCACCAGACAAATGATGGAGATGGTGGTAAAGAGGGAACAGGTAGACATGAAAGACAGTGGGGCACAGGAAATTGCTTCCAGGCAGGAAACTTTGCCTCCCAAATCTGTAAAAAGAGGGAAACAGGTCTCCTAGGGTTTCTGGTTTTTGAGCATTGACTGTCACTGTATTTCTGCTGTTCTTCTTCACCTCCCCTCCACAGCTCAGTCCCTTCAACATCTACAACTCACAGCCTTCTATATTCCTATCAATAAAACTTCTGAACCAAAAAGGAAGAAAAGTACAGACCTTTTGCAATACCTCTGCCACTGCAAAAAACCAAAAAAAGTTGCCAGGAGACAAGGAGTCAGGATTCTTGGGACTTGCACCCACAGAGAGGGAGATGGCAATGGGACACAGGTCTTGGAAAGAGGACATCCCGATTTCTTCAGCTGCCAGGGGCTGGGGGCTTGGAAGGATTACGTGGTGAAATGGCACATCATTCTTTGTGTTCTATCAAACGGGGTCATGCACTCACTTTTTAAATGAAATGGCTGCTTTGTGACTGCCTGCAGACACTCAGTGGCAGCCGAGGCCAGAAATACGGGCTGCTCAGCTGCACAAGAGAAGGCTCCAGGGACGGCTCCCAGCCCCTGCCAGGGCCTGGAGGGGCTCCAGGAGAGCTGCAGAGGGACTGGGGACAAGGCAGGCAGGGACAGCACACAGGGAATGGCTTCCCAGTGCCAGAGGGCAGGGCTGGATGGGATCTTGGGAAGGAATTGCTGTGTGTGAGGGTGGGCAGGCCCTGGCACAGGGTGCCCAGAGCAGCTGTGGCTGCCCCTGGATCCCTGGCAGTGTCCAAGGCCAGGCTGGATGGGGCTTGGAGCACTCTGGTCTGGTGGAAGAGGTCCCAACCCGCAGTAGGGGGTGGAATGTGAAAATTTTCAAGGTCCATGGCAGGGGGTGGAATGGGATGATCTTCAAAGTCCTTTCCAACCAAAACCATCCTGACTCCATGAAAACAGCTGCTCCCAGCTGGGCAGTGGCACCATCTCCCCTGTGCAGCTGCAGACCTCCCAGGACGCTCTCGTTTGTTGGGTCCTAAAGCAGAGATCCCCAAAACAAACCTGTCTGGGCTGCAGTGCATCCCTCACCCGTGCCCTACCCCGTGTCCCATCTGGACCACCCAGCTCCGTGGGCATCTCCTGGGATGGGGTGAGCAGGCTTCCCACATGGGTGCATCACCCACACTGCAATGCGTGTCCAGGAGAAGGAATTGTACTCTGGAGGGGGCTTTCTCCTCTCAGAGACCCTCAGAAGATACTAAAAATACATTACAACTAGAAAGAAATCTAGCTTTCTTCTGTCAAAATATATGTGAGGTGAATGGCACCTGATGCATGGTCCAGCCAGACAAGTGCCAATAGTGAAATAAATGTTTTCAATCCATGTCAAACAGTGACAATCAGGGTATGAGGCACTAAGTTTTTCCTATCCAGCCTGGTGAGCAGAGATGAAGTGCCTTGGCAGATGCTGGAACAGAAATCCACATTGCCCTCAGGGGCATGTATAATGGCATGGGATTTCTGTACATTACAGCATTCCTTTAACACCATGTCATCTAATGACAGACTTTCTTCTCTTTTTTGGGGGGGTAGGGAGACAGAAATTAGGTTTGCTACATGGTTTCCTCCCTCTTAGCCGTTTCTTGGTTTAGTTTTCAGATAGACCATGGATTAACTCCGTGACCATCACGTGTTAACTGTGAATAAAAAAACATTAGTTCTGCCTTGCAGTAGGTGCCCTTTGGAGCCTGGGTGGGGAGTAACTGCACCTCCTGACTGCCAGTAGCTGCTCTACCCTGGAGTAATAACACGGAGAGGTAATAACCTGTTAGTAAGCACAGTCATATCTGGGTAAACTGAGGAACAGGGCTGGCCCCGGTGAAAAAGGGTGTTGTGGAAGAGAGTGGGCACAGGATGTGGCAGCGTGGAGGTGGCAGAGGGTGGGGCTGCCAAGGGTGAAGGGTGGCAGGAAGAGGAGAAAGAGGAGGACAAGGAGGAAGAAGTGGCAGGGAACCCCCAGTGCCAGGGATCCCACTGAGGCTGAGACTGGCATGGTCTGAGCAGGGCAGCACCACAGGCTGAGGAGTCACTGTGTGTTCTGTAATGTCCCCTGGGCTGGCACTGCTGAGGCACCTCCAGTGCTGGGGACAGCTCTAGGACCCTCAGGACAACAAGGACATCGAGGGGCTGGAGCGTGTCCAGGGCAGGGAACGGAGCTGGGGAAGGGGCTGGAGCCCCAGGAGAGGCTGAGGGAGCTGGGAAAGGGGCTCAGCCTGGAGAAAAGGAGGCTCAGGGGGGACCTGGTGGCTCTGCACAACTCCCTGACAGGAGGGGACAGCCGGGGGGGTCGGGCTGTGCTGCCAGGGAACAGGGACAGGAAAAGAGGGAATGGCCTCAGGCTGGGCCAGGGGAGGCTCAGGTTGGATATTGGGGAAAAGCCCTCCATGGAAAGGGCTGTCCAGCCCTGGCACAGCTGCCCAGGACAGTGGTGGCATCCTCATCCCTGGAGGGATTTAAAAACTCTTTGGATGTGGCACCTGGGGACAAGGGATAGAAGTGGCCTGAGCAGTGCAGGGGCAATAGTTGGTCTCAACGATCTTGGAGGGCTTTTGCAACCTGAACAATTCTGTGATTTTATACATATCACCACATATTTCCCATTGTTCAACTGCAAGATGCTCCGGAGCTGCGGCATGGCTCACATCCTTTATCCCAGGGGTGCATCCCAGCCAGTGTTGTGTGAGAGCCCTGATGGGGACTGAGGGTGTGAGTGGCAGCAGGACTCAGTAGGCAGGGAGGTAGCAGATAAAATAGTTCAGATGTACAGAAAATGAATCCTTTCTTCTGAGACTCTGAGTAGTTTTGTGTTCCCGGTAAGTCAAAGCAATTAAGAAAGCTTTCTGGCTTTACTAATCTAATTTACCACATTTTTCTGTAATGAATACGTTGCAGAATGCTTTTAACTAGTCCGGACTAAAGGCACTCTCAGAGCAGTACCAATTTACCTTGCCTGCTGTTCCGCAGACTGACGTGAGACACAGGGAGATGATGCACTGAGACCCAGCTTAGAGCTGGCCAGAGGGATGGGGACAACGTGTCATGATGTTTCCAGCTGTGACCCAAGAAGCTGAGACCTTGCCGTCTGCCCTTTTTATCATAGGAAGTGTCCAAGGTCAGGTTGGATGGGGCTTGGAGAAACCTGATCTAGTGGAAGGTGTCCCTGCCCATGGCAGGGGGTGGGACTGGATGGGCTTTAAAATCCCTTCCATCTCGAACCATCCCAGGATCCTGTGATCTTCTCAACGGACCGAGTGCCGGTGGAGAAGCGCTGGAGAACCCCTGAGAGCTCTGAACTCCCACTGACAGACACCCTTTGGAGGTGAGGCTACTCTTTGTTGGAGTCAGTAAGGTCTTGAGAAACCCGAGTTGCTGACTTCCTAGCACATCACCATGAACAGAGAGAGTAATAGTAATAATAATAATAATACTTAGCACCTAAGGACAATAGCTTTCGGGGCTGTGAATGGGATGGTTCTTGCAAAGCTCTGTTTATGGTGCCTGTGATATCAGAAAGTCTGGCAGGAGATGTGCTGCTCGGATTTCTTAAGGGCTTTAGGAGGTGGTAATTGTCTCACTTTTGCTCTAAACACCGTGTTAATTATGGTTTTAAACAATGGCTATAAAGTCATCCTTTAATTCTTTGTGAAGTGCTCTTCCCTGTCTCTGTGATTTGGGAGGCAGGTGAGTGTTGGAAAGCATTGGGACCAGCTCACAATTAAGTACCCTCACTAGGACCAGCAAACAACAACCTTTTAATTTTGCTGATTGCAATTGATACACTTCTAATATCTAAGGTCTTTCTCGGAACTTGAAGGCACAGTTAGCACAGGATCCATTACAGTAAACTTTTCCTCTTTGCTGTAAATCAGTTTTCTTCTCTATTCCATATGTGGTGTTGGGTGGTTTGACTTTGTGTCATTAAATTATGTCAGCAAACCCCCAAAAATCATAAAATGAAAAAAAAAAAGTGTCTCCAACATACTTGGGGTATTTCAGACCTAAAGTTACTTTTATGTCTTTGAAAAAACCCTCAAATATTAGCACATATGGGAGATGGTGAGCCATGTTCTGCAGTCTCTAGAAGAGCCACAGGTATCTCAGTCAGTACAGCTGTTTTTACCTCCTCACAGAATATGTAATTTTTCCTCTTAAATGAAGAGAACAAGTCTGGGCCTCCTTTGGATTAATCATTGCTATCAGATGGCGTGCCTTCTTCCCTCCAGATAAAATGAATGTGCAGGTTTGGGTAATGTGCTTTGAAAATCCAATCTTTAAATTACACTTTACTTCTAATACTTCTTTTTTTCCTTCACTTTATGCAATTTGGATTGTGAAATCAGGGAAGTCAGTTCCTGTCCAATCCTATATTTCTTGTTTACCTGAAACTCCCTTACTTGAGGTTGAAAGAAATTTTCTCATCCTGAAGGTAGTGACTATCAGACAGAGTTTCAGTTTTATTTTAGTGTTAGCCACTCTCCCATTCTCAAGCAATTTCCATCACTTGGAAATTTCAGAGAAAAAAAATCAATTCCCAACAGGTTCCCTTTCCTGGAACTAAGCCATGTGCAAGACCGTCATGAAAGCATTTCTGTTGGGTTTAATATTTGTAAAAAGTTATTAAAGAATCCCAACCCTACATTTAGACAAATGAGGACTTTTCAATTATCTGTTTTAATACACTGGCTCTACTAATTAATAAATTATCGGGTATGAAGAGCTATTCCTACTGTCTAGACTACCCACCTGAGTAACTTGGGGCAGAAAGACTCCCTGCACCCGTACAGGTTTAAACCAGCTGGAGCTCATCTGCTGAATACCACCAAAACCTCATTTCACAATTATTATTGACAAAACATCCACCACAACCAGTGGTTAATTACTCCACCTGGATCCTTGCTGTTGAAAAACGATGCTTCACTTCTCAATTGTGTCCTCCTAGCACAGAATCTACCATTTGTGTCCTCCTACCACAGCATCTACCTTTTCTTTTTTTCACCCATGCAGGTATTTCATGACTAAGTCATTGCAAATAAAAGACATAACTTGCCTCAGCTGTCCTGATTTTGAAGCATCTTTTAATTATTTGCATGCATCTCCTCCCTTCTCTCTCACACAACTCAAAAAGGCATATAATATGTAAGTCCAAAATATTGTAATCTAGACCTATAATGCTCCCAGAGAGCTGGAACATAAAGAAAAATCATATAATTTAACATTAAAAAAAATGTAATAATTTTGTTGTTTAAAGTGAGCATTTGTATTGGATTTGAGGGCAAGAAATCCAAACTGTGTTCCTTGAAGCAGACTTACGCTGTTGTGCAGTGTAACTGCGATACTCCACATGTAAAAGGTCAGGGCTTCCTAAAGTCCTTGATTGCAGACATCTGATAGTTGGATTATTTTTTTATGTCAAGCTGTAGGTCAGGAAGAGGAACAGTGATGCTGAACAACTCACCATAAACATGGGAATTTTCTTTTTGTCTCCAACTGGACAAAATTCCCATTAGCGTCACTGGGAATTTTGCTTGGTAAAGTCTGTGAAAAGCATAGGCTGTTATATTGCCATCTGTGAGGACATGACTAATGTTTGAGGGAGAGAAATCAGCTCCACAGTGCATCTGGCCAGGCCACTGCAATAAATACAGAGAGACACATAAATGATGGTAAGGTTACGACCTATCCCATTAAAAAGGAAGGAACTCCAAAATTACACCCCTACCTGCCAGCAATAGGAAACACAGAAGCTGCAGTTTTTCCTCTTGCTTTGCTTGCTACTCTCCCATCCCTTTCACAACTATTTCCTTCTGCCAAAATGGGTTTGGGGTGGTTTTGTTTGATTTCAGTGAGGGCGTTGTGGGCTCCTCCCGCTGGTAAACTGATCTGCCGGCAGTAGCACCTCAGTCTCCTCTTCTGGGTAAGAGGAAGGGCACATCCCTGCCTTGTGAGTACAGCTGAGTAGCCCATCTCTCAGGAGCTGATAAATTCCCCTAAAGCCAGAATTCAGGGATTAGCTTGATAACATTAGGACTAAAATGCTGCTTTTAACTGATGGGCACCCCACCCTTCCCCAGCGCTCCTGGGCATTGGTGTTGCAATGTTGTGTGTGCCAGAGTCCAGGAGGCAGTGGATCCCCACCTGGGATGCACCCTGAAGTCCTAGAATTGTGGAAGCACAGAGTAGTTTGGGCTGGAAGGGATCTTAAAGATCCCCTGGTTCCAATCTCCCTGCCACGAGTAGGTCTGCAGGCAAATGTGACTGAAACCAGAAAGCCTCGGTCTCCTCTGGGGTGTCAGGAGGAGGAATCACAGGGTAACAAATACCCCAATTTCTCATGTCAGCCCCAGCTCTTTCCACACACCCCATTGTCTGATCCAGAGATCCCCACAGGTAACTACAGGTAACTACAAATAAAACATTGCAGTTCATGCAAATGTACTTACTAGCAGTAAAGAGGACTTTGATTTACACTACTGAAACTGAAATACTGAAAGAGGGATACCAGCTGTACTGTCCACGTGTGCTTATCTTTAAAGTGTTCCAGCAGAGCTACTTTGCTGTTACAGAAAGAAAAAAAATCACTTTTTGAGAGCTTACACACCAAAACAAATCTGAAAACTTGTATTACTAATTTGGACATCTGAAACACAGAAGGACAGGTACAATACAAATGAAGAGTTACAACTGAGGTGGTGCATTAGCATTGCATATTTTATATTAACATCGAGTCAGACTCTGCTAGATCCTAAGGAGCTAGGTGCAAGCAAATGCCAAAGGCATGGGAATCTCTGGGTTGGACTGCTGGAGGAAGGAGCCAGCCTTTTTCTCAGCATAGCATGTCCCAGCTAAAGGGATTTTCAAACTTTCCTTTATCTGTAAAATCAAATATTGCAGCTGTCTCCATTCCTCCCCTTTACATCTTCCCTCCAACAGCCCTGTGTCTCCTCTGCCTGGCCTGTGACTCTCAAATGACACCATGTTCTCCTGCCCAGCTCCACCATCATCCCCTCTCAGACTGTCTGACCTAAATCCCTCTCACCTCCTGGTCATAAATCCCACTGGTGACATTCATCAGGAGCTGGGCTGACCCTTGGCCCCTCTGGTGACACAGCACTGCCGCCACGGGTTATTCGAGGGACAGAGGTGTGGCAGCCCTGTGGGCACTGAGTGTGTCACTGAGTGACCACCAGAGAGGGCAGGCACCGCTCCTGTGGCCCACCTTGCCTTGCTGTGGGCACGGGACGCCAGATCCTTTTTTGCCGGCAGCACTTTTCCCTCTGGCAGCAGCCCATGTTCCCTCTTCTTTTCCCTGCAGCACACCGGGTCCTGATCCCTGCACCCTCTACATTCCTCTTTGACGGATGTAGTCACACCGGCATCTTGCACTGCAAACAGCAAATTCTCCTACTAAAATTAGGGAGACATACAGTTTTAATATGCACATATATATATATATACTTTCCTTTATGTTGGCATAAGGGAGACTGCCCTGTGTTTAACCTCTTTCTAGCTACCAAACCTAAACACTACAACATCTGTGTGGTCAACCCCGTAAAGCTAACAAAATTTCAACTAGCAAAGCATAGTCAGAGTCAGGCATGTGTGAGTGCCCTGATGAATGGAAATATTCCCATTTTGGAGTGAGCCCCCCAGGGACAGCCCTGGCGCCTGTCACAGCTCCTGCTGGACATTTGATTTGGATGGCCCAGCCCCCAGGGCTCGGGAGAGGAATGGTTTTAACCACGGCTCGGCTCGTAAGCACAGGCAAGGATATATCTCACCTCAACAGGCTTTTTTTCTCGTTTTTCTCACGGAATGGTGTGGGCTGGAAGGGAC
>VYZR01001352.1:55466-78723 GCA_013400675.1 Oxylabes madagascariensis | reverse complement strand
ATTTCTGTGCGTGACACAGCACGTTACCACACGTGGATACTCGCATTCTGGATACAGCCACATCAGGGTGCCAGTGCACCAGTGTTGTATTTTAGTAGGTAGAGGTGTGTGTCTACTGTCTCCAAAACTTACCCATTTTCTGCCTTATCCTTAGTGAACTCAGGCATCTCTGCAGGGTGCTGTGTTACAGACCCCACAGCGGTTATGCCGCAAGAAACAGCATTTCTAAGGCGGTGGAGCTGGTTTGATTTTGGTCATAAGATGTGCAGACTGGGAAGGTTTGGATCCATTAAGCACTATTGCACAAGAGTAGAGACACTGCCAAATTGGGCAAACATAATTGCACATCACTGCTCATCTTATTAACTACATTGTTTGCCTGATTTTGTCTGCACAGGCTGCAGCAGTTTGGGAAGCAACATCTGTGTGAGCAAGGTCAGATTCAAATGACTTGTAGAGCAGAATTCTCTTTAGATTAGAAAGGCAATGGGGATCACTAGGTAGCCAAAATGAACACTTACAAAATATTGCACTGTTCATAGCACAGAGTTGTTTTGTTAAGGTGCTGTAGTAAACATAAGCAATTTTGGTTTTGTCAGGGAAATCTGGAATCTCAATGTGGGCTGTTTACCTTTTCAGAAAGGAAGGTGGAATGCACACACCAGGGGTGGAGAGGCTGTACGTGCACAGTAGCACGTGGAGCAGAATGCAGCACAAAGTCATACCTAGCCTGTGGGGCCTGACTTGCCTCCCACATGGAAAATCCCCATCAGAAACGTGGTTTCGTTGAAACCATGATTTTTAGCACGTAATGGTAAGCAGGGATTTTAAAAATCAAATGTTTTATTTTGTAAAAGTATTTTGAAACAAAATGTAATTGTACTGGTTTAATTTGAAGTTCTGTTTTCTTTTAATTTTTCACTTAAAAGTTTGGAATAAGACTTTTGGACTCCTAATATAATTTTCATTTGGTATGGCCACCCTCACCTCACACTCAAACACCCCAGAATTGCTTACAGCAAAATAGCCTTTCAGATAAAATTGTTGGCACCTCATGCTGCTACACTGTGACTATGGATTGGGATTGTTGTGGTGATTATTAACCTGGTCTAGCTTCAGTACAGCCCTAAGTTTTTATTCAAATTGCTTTTCATCTTCATTCTGCACTCAGCTGATCTCTGGTGTTCGAATGCAAACAGGGTTGTTAACAGAGACTTGGGTGGTGCTGAGGTCTCCAGGTATTTCAGCAGGACTGCAGCATTAAAAAAGATTTTATTCTGATCCCAGCTGATTTGGAGGAAGGTTTGAAAATTTAGAGCAAGAGAGATCTTCAAAAGCCTAAAAACTCATTTGAGTCTGAGATGCCTTGACATGGTGGTAATTTAGCCTTCACTGCTACCTGTACTCTAGACATGCACACAGCAGTTCAATGGATTGAACACAAGGTTTCAAGTGTTTTTTAAAGAGAGATCTGAATTTTTTTATGAACATCTAAAGTGTTGCTAGTTTTCCAGCCAAACTAGAAGCTCTGAATTGGTGCTGATCTGTTACACACATTGCAAAATCCTTTGGTTTGGGATTGTTCATTGGAAAGCAGCATTTTCAAGGAGGTAAGAGTTATTTTTGCCAAATCCCATGATAAATAACAGTACAGTGCTTCTCTTGCTTGCTGGGCTGCAGCCATTGGCAATGATCGGTGCCGTTTGTTACTACAGTGATTTCAAGCTCGTGTTTTCCTCTGTGCTGTCACGATGGCGTTCCTAGGCTAAGCCTCTGCTTTCTGTCGGCCAGGCCTTGGTAAGGACAAATCTGGCAGAGCTGATAAATGCTGCAGTAGGGGAGAGAGCTTTTTTTTTAACCTGTCAGGTGTTTCTGCTTCGATGAATATAAAGATACTCTGCCTGAGTTTCCTTGTGACAAAGCATAGATTATAAATTTTTAGAACCCTTTTTTCTTTCAGGTAGCATCTTTTACCTTTAGGTCATGCTTCCTGCTGTTCACACCTGCCTAAGTTTCTGTTCCAAAGTTTTCTCTTACATCCGGTGGAGTCAATGGCATTTCAATTCAGAGTACTTGAAATCTAGTGCCAAATACCATCCTGATTTCCCTCTTTGAAATAAATTGGGTTACAGAGCAAAATTTAAGATGTAATTAGGTCTGTTAGCTAACCTAGTTCAAACTCGTCACTTGAAAGTTGGTTGACCTGAACAGCTGACCTTAACCTTCACATCAGTAGCAGCTGTCCTCGATGGAAAAATTTTTAGAAGTTTAAAAGAGGATTGGGATTTTCAGAAGAGACTGGCCTTTTAATGGTATCTCCATCACTGTCACCATTAAACCAGCATAGTGTATAAGATGAGGAGTTATAAAGAGGTTACTGCTTTTAAGAATTTTAAGTTTCAGGTTTTTATTAGAGAATTTTTTTTTCTGCTGAAATGTACAGAATAAAAAAGTACCTGTATATTTAAAGGAAGAAGGAGGAAGACAGGAATAGGCACTGCTCTTTGGATCTTTCTGACTTGTCTGCACCAGAGAAATCAGGAATACAGTTCAAGAGTTTGGCCAACAGAATTCCCTTCCTAACAGTCCTTAAAAATTCAAGGAGAGTTTGAAATGAATGTTCAGCTGTACTTTTTTTGGAACCATTTGCTTCTGGAATTTCTCCATCATTAGTTAGCAGCTATCACTCTTCCTTAAATGTGCTTTGGTATCTGTTTTTCAACAAAAGTTTTAGTTGTCTCCAAAAATATGCAAATCTCCAGGGCAACAGCAGCATTGACAGGAACAAGCAAATGATACTTGGGATTGTGGCAGGACAATAGCCTCCTGAGTCAGGTTTTCATTAGATGATTTAAGTAGCTTCGGGGATTTAAGTCATTCCTTCAGCTGATGTGTCATCTTACATTTTATTGTAAAGGCAGAAATTTTGTGAGGAATTATGTCCCAGGTCAGAATGACTGCAAACGGAAGTACACCATTAAAAAGGAGGCAGCTGAATTGGACTCATTTAGCTTTTTTAAGAAAAAAACTTTTCTCTGCTCAACTGAGCATTACTACAATGTACTTATACTGCACTTGATGCCTTGAGAGGTTACCTAGAACAGAGATTAGACAGAGTTAAAGGAATAAAGTAGATATTTATTAAAAAGGCCTTCAAAGGATACACCTTGGACAGTACAAGAGCCTGGCCGAGGCTACACCCAAGATGGACAACGGATCGCACATTTTCACACTTTCATAAGTTTTGGTCCATTTACATATTGGGGTTAATGACATTAACTGTCATCAACCAATTACAGCTTCAGGTTATGAAGTCCCATCCTCCCAGATTGCTCTCCTCAATTCGCTGTTGTTTATACTTTTTGGGCCTGAAGCTGCAACGATGTCCTTGGTTCTGGAGCTGGAAAAGGATTGTTTTGTCTAACTAAAACGTGAAGAGAACTTACTAACACTTTATATGAAGTCCAGAGTTATATACTAATGCAGTACAGGATCTGGAAAATATGAAAGCTAAAACTTAAGGCATCACACTCAGTGCCTCCAAGTTTCAAATAGGCAAAGGCACATCTGCTAGTACACTGATACCAATGCCAGTGGGCAGGCTTTAAAGGCTGGCAGGCCTCACTAAATGAAGGCTTCAATATCAGCTGCTGAAGTTTACAGGAGGATTTCCACCAAGAACTGAATTGAGTTCTGGACATTGGGTTTTTGGTAAGGCACAACACACTGGATGATGCCTCTTCTAAAGCAAAGCCTCTTTGTGTTATCATCTGTTGTTCAGTATTTGGCTGTGGAAAGAGGACTTTGTAGTCCTAAAGGAAAGTCACGTCTGCTTTCCAGCATCTACATTAATAGCTCTGTTTCTTGTTTTTCCTGTCCCTCAGGGTACCCAGGAACTGGTTAAACAGGTGAAGAATTTGCCCCAAGCCAACTACAACCTCCTCAAATACATATGCAAGTAAGTGAAATTAATTAACACTTGGAAAAGTCTCTAAGTTCGTAAGGCTGTCTTATATGCAAATAATATACTCTGAAAGTATAAATATTCAAAAACCACTTAAGTGTAAGTTACAACTCCTTTAAAAAATGTGGAGGTGAATGCAGCCTGCCTGAAGGAAGCTTTTGGTTTATCCAAGAGGATCAGCCTAGCAAATTGCTGCCACCTGTAGCCTTGGCAGCAGGCATGAATGATATATTATATTGTTTATTTCAGAAGCACCTACAGACCACTAAAGATAGACACTTACTCCAGGTACTGCACACTTGGAAGATTTGTGACACAAGCTGAGTAGCAGATGCAGTCAGAATAGCCAGTCTGGCATTTGCACTGGTTTGGAAATGGGGTTAGTAGTGGCTTCCTCTTGGATTACCAGGGACCCCACAGCCTTGTCTCCTTTCATCTCTGCTGAATTTTCCCAGTTTTCAGACTGCCTCTTTATCTGGGAATTGGAAGATAATTTTTAAAGGCCACTTCCAACTCCAACCATTCTATGATTCTGCGATCTGTATTTTATTAGATTCAAGCCAAGCCACAAAGCTCTTTCCACAGGCTGCTAGTTCCTGGACAAGGAGATGACTTATTACTTCTGTTATATCTGTAAGTGAAAATTCGTCAAAGTCAATCTATGTAATTTGAGAATTCCTATAAAAATGCAAAAATCTGTCCTTCCAGACCCAGTAGATGGCTGGGTCCCTGCTAGGTAGGTAGTTCTGGCAGAAAACATGCTGTCTTCTCTGGTTCATACACTAGGAGGGATCTAGGGTTATACTGAATATCTAAGCTACAGTAGTTCCTTGAATCATTTCAGGTGTCAGGGTTGTACGAAAACAGGACTAAAGTGAATGCTTATAGTCTGAGAAGTGACTTACTTATGAATTCCCTCCTCCTTTGATTTTCTGGGGCGGTTTCTCAAGGTTCCTTGATGAAGTTCAGGCTCACTCCAGCATTAACAAGATGAGTGTCCAGAACCTGGCTACAGTGTTTGGACCAAACATACTGCGGCCCAAAATGGAGGATCCCGTGACCATGATGGAAGGTAGGTGCTGTTCTGGTGGGATGGCACAGCAGCTGTGATTTGGAGCTGTACGTGAAAGCCATACATTCCTTGGTAGCTGTATCAGTTGCCTGCACAGTCAGAACAAGTCAAGTCATTCCTTTCATCGGGGCCTGTGAGGGGTATTCCATTTGGCTTCTTATTCCACTCACCACTGGACTGGGAGTCTCTCTCCTCTCCACCATGTGGAGTTGCCTTTGCACCCCTGAGACTTTTTTTGAACCTACTGCTAAAATGAAAGCTCAGCTGTTTTTTCAGAACTATGCTTAAGTACCAAACTGCAATCATTTAGTATTGGTGCATTTCAGTGGTTATACAGCTCCCTGTAGAGAACATCCAGGCCATGAGGAGAGGACTGTACTTCTGGCTGTGCCACAGTGGCTATAACTAGAAGTGTCTAAGAAGTGTCATCTTCTAAGGAGACTGTATGGATCAAAAACTTCACAGAATAAAAAAAAAAAAAAATAGAGTTGAAAATCAGTTAATTTTGGATGTAAAAAATCTGAAGCTTTAAAATTATTTGCTTCCATGTGAATCAAGCAGGCTGACGTTAGTGCTGGGATACAGCTCCTCTCCCAGGTTGCATTGAAACACAGCTATTGTGGTGGAAGTTTTAGCAAGGTTTTTTGCATAAAGTTTTGTAGGATTTTGGCAAGCCTGAGGAAAGAAGTGATGAATTAATTAGGCACAGATGGAGATGCTGTGCTCAGGATGCCTGAATTTGGCTCTGATTCTGCTCCCTGGCTAGCAACAGCTAACGTGGTATTTTGTGTGATGCAAATCCTTCACAGAAGGACAGTATTGTCATGCCTCAGCAGCAGCAGCGCCTTTAGCTCTTCACAGGTGATGTGCAGATGTGTCCCCCGTGATGGCAACTCACTGTAAGGCAACAGGACAACTGCAGAGCATGACCTGATGTATTGTAGTAGTTTAGGGACCCGAAGCCTACCACAGAGATGTGGGCCACATTATTAAGGGAAAATTTGATACCTTCCCCTGGAGGTGCGGAAGGTACAAAAATCGGGGAGGAGAAGGGAGTGCGGGAGCAGCACTTGTTATTCAGCGTTGGAGGTGGGGACAGCTGATATCAGCCTGTGTGCGGTGCTGGGACTTCCCCTAGTGGCCACCGGGCCAGCGCTGGTACGGCTCTCACAGCCTTGGCCAGCAGCGTGCTCTCTGCTCAGCTGGCACAGGGGACAAGTTTGGGTTCAGATCACCTCAGTCATTTCATTCTGCAGCTCCTCCGATGGCAGAGGTGCGTGTACCGTATGTAGGTACACACGTGAAGGTGCTGGGGTCTCTCCTAATAATCATATAAAAACACTACAGTGATCTGACCTGGAATTCTGTATTGCCACAGATCTGAACTGCAGAAAAACTGGGATATGTAGACTGGACTTTTAGACCTAATCATACTCATAACAGGATTGGCAATGTTTTATTTTACTTGAGAATTTAGTTGAGGTTGGTTAGATAAAAGTAGCAGAGACGTGGAAAGACTCAATTATTTTTTAGCTTCTGGGTAATTTGAATCTCCTAAAAAAACTGATAATAAAATCTTAACAAAAAGCACTCTAATTGTGTCCCTCTTCAAATTTAAACCATGTGTTTCAAATAGAAATACCTTAAGTTTAACAGCTAAATTGTTAGGAATGCCCTTATCTTCAAGACATTTAGTTCCCTTCCTGCATTCACAAACATAAAATAGAAGTGATAGGTGAGCTCAGTACATCACGCTATTAGATCAAAAACTCATCAATAAAATCAGGCTCTTGCCTTGAACCCCGAGTATGTTTGCCTTATTCTCTATTTCAGGTAATACTTAAAAATAGAATTGCTAACACACCCTTCTAAAAGTTTTCCTCTCTTGTAGGAAGTGCTTTGTATTAGGTTCGGTAAGTGGTGATCTCCATTAGTTCATAATGGTCTGCTCCACTCCTGGAAACAGTGGCAGCACATTTCTTTGGATTTAAATAATGGCGAGCACTTTCTGCACTTGCTGTACACCTTCTGCAAGTGCATGTATAATGCAGATGTCATACTTCCTGCAAGTTTCTCTAGACATTGAGTATAGCAGGCCTGAGCTGAAATTTGTGGTTTTTCAATAGGCAGTAGCTCTGGGCCTGTTCAGACCAAGCAACTGGGTGCAACCGAGTCACGCAAACTGGCTGGGGTGAGTCGCAGAGGTCTTCCATGTGTCCTCACATGCTTGCCTTTGTTTTCCATCCACAGGCACCTCGCTAGTTCAGCACCTGATGACAGTACTGATAAGTGAACAGGGGCGGATCTTTGCTGTTCCTCAGGCGGATGTGCCAGGGAGCCAGCTGGAAATCAGACCTATGCGCCAGCGCAGCACTGTCGAGTGGATCTCCGAGGAGGACGGGGAGGACAGCAGGTCACAGAACAGCGCTGCCAGCCCCACCAATTTGCCTTCTGGCAATGCTGTCGCTCTAGAGGCCACTCCAGGACCTGCCGTGAAAATCACTCCTCCAGAGCACAGTGGCAAATCAACTCAGCCTGCCACAAGCCCCAGTAAAAGAGTGCAGACGCTGCCTCCATGGAAATATTCCTTCCGCCAGCAGGGAGCACGGTCTGTGAGTCCAAAACTGGGCAGCTCTTCCTTAGATATCCCCAACCTCTCCTCCAGTGGGAACTGGTTGATGAACGGCTTGTACTCCCTCCGAGGCCATCGCCGGACAGCCTCTGGGGAACGAGTGAAAGACTCGTGTTCCTCCCAGAGACTCTCCACTTATGACAATGTCCCTTCATCCAGCTTGTCCCTCAGCACACACAGCATGGCCAGCACCACCTGGTCTACATCATCCTGTGAGATCTCCGTGATGGACTCGGTGAGCAGCTGCCCAGCCTGCCGGGCCAGTGACTCTTCTGCTTTAAGCTCCCTAAAAACCGAGTGGGTAACTCAGGGCTCGCTGTCTCAGAGCGAGGTCAAGACAGCTGATCTGGAGAACAGCATGGACAGGTTTGACGCCTGCAGCAGCAGCAGCAGCGAACAGAGTGACCCGGCTGCAGCTTCCCGAGACTCTGTCCAGTGCTCCAAGGCCTTACAGAGCTTGGTGGTGGAGCTAAAGACAGAACTGAGCAAACAGAGGACTGAGTATGAGACTAGTATCAAAAGGTAATGTCATCTGCAGGGGGCACAAGGAAGTCATCTGTCAACATTCTCCCTGTCTGAACACGGGTGTGGGCCACCAAGGGTATCAGGTTCTCAGTCCTGAAGTTTGGGGTTAGGTGGCAGCAGATTTGGTTCTACTTTTTCCTTGCTACTCTCTGAATCCAACTTCTCTTTCTCCGATTTAAGAGAACGTCAAAAAGAAAACAAAGGGAAATGACACAGGGAAATCCAATACTTCATATTCTTTGTTTTCATGGTAAATGAGAACTGCACAGGTAATGCCAAAGTCTGCTCTTACTGTCCTCAGAGAAATAGCAAAGCAAACACCTTGCAGGCAGGAATTGAGACACAGGATGGTCAGGCCTCCACAAGGATGATCTGTGCAGGTGCTGGTACTTGTAACCAGACCAGTCTGAAACTGAGGGCTTCTTGTTCTTTTCCCAACACCAGCATTCTTGAGGAAACTGCTCTTGCAGTCATTTTCCACTGGTTTTTTGGGTGGTATTGGGACTGCATCTCAGCCGTAATGTTTTCAGCAGCCGTTTTGCGTTGAACTTGTAGAAACCTCACTTTTGGTTTCTGATATAGAGAGTGGTCCTTGGCTGATGGGGCAGCCTAGCTTGGGGGAGCAGCGTGAACTGTGTCATTTGCCAACTGGTGTTTCCTTGCACAACTGCTGGTGCTGTACTTTCATCTGAGCTCAGAAAAATTCTTTCAGTTTTCAGGAGAGCTGTGTGTAGTGTTGGAGCTGTAGGAAGTAGAAAGTACTAATAACAAGGAAGTCATTAATCTGTGTGAGTATCTTAGGTTTTATGAGTGTGTGTGATAACAGTAAGTCTTTTAGGAAAGCATTCAGGGGAATAGATACATGAAATATTGATGCTTAAAGGAGCGAGATATATTTTAATATACAGCCACATGCAAAATTGCACACCGTATTATAATACATGCTGCCCTGCAGCACCAATACTCTGCAGTGAAGAAGGGCTGTAGTCTCACTTCTTACAAAGAGTTGAGTGCTTGGGGCTTGGGGTTTTTTTGTGTTAAGGTGTTACTGTTATATTCCTTCAATTACTAAAACTCAGATTGGAAATTGAGGTATGAAAATGCTGCCAGTCTCCCAGACGTGGTACCAAAAGCGCATAAGACTGTTGGATTGCATAGCACAGCTTTAGGCTGCATTTTTTGGCACTTTTTTCTTGTTAAGGTAGTTTCTCAAAAATGTATCTGAACTGTGATCTCTTCCCATGGGCCAGTTGTTAAGGTTGGAATTACTCTTGTAATCTTCCTGCTTTATTTTATGAATTCCTCTGGTGGTGGCTTGCCAGCCTCTGCTGCATTTCTGCCTCTTGAACTGTACTGCCTTGGTGTGTGGAGCTGGAAGGAGAATGGGGCTGTGCAGCAGTTTCAGTTCCCACCTAACATCCCCGGGTGGGAGAAAAGCCCCACCTTGTTGTGTTCCAGGTGTAAGAGCTTATGCAACACCAGCAGTTGCTAGCATGGGATGCTGGGAAGGGTCTGTGAATGAGGGTGGAAGTTCATGGCTTTCATGTTTGTTTTTTTTTTTGATGCCCTACCGAAGCAGAACAGGAGGGAGGTGAGGGTATGTGCCTTACATTTAATTGTGCAGAGCTGCCCTGGCAAGCCTTGTTGCAAGGATACAAGTTAATAAACAGAAATACCAACCTGCAGAACCTGGAAACGTGTAGCTGCACATTCTTGCCTGGTGCCTGGGGGAAGAGATAGTTTCCCACCTCTTATCAGTAAAACTGTTCCAATGGGGCCTTCAGCTGCTGCCATTGGGGGCATTCAGGAAGACCTGTTCTTCATTCCAGCTGTTGAGCTGCTTCAGCTCCACCACCTGCCTTTTGCCTGCAGCTGGACAGGACAGGGAGCACTGTGGCTCAAGGGGTGGACTCTAAAGTGGCCAGGTCTCACAGGGCAAAGTAGCTGAGAGGAAAATGCCTAATGAACTAGAGAGTTTCATAAAACCAGGGAAGATGCAATCACTGCCTTTTGTGTTAAACGGGATGACTCCAGCTGTTCAGGGTTACAGCCTGAAGGACTGTGCTGTCAAGTCTAAGAATTTCAAGCCAAGTTTTTCAGCTTACAAAAATTTTGCCATGTTTTTACTACCTCTGCAGCAATTTATGGGCGCAAAAGTATGTGCATTTTCAGACTGCATGAAGCCTGCTACTATGGAAAGACAGGAGCTAACTAGCAAAGAAGGGAGGCTGCTTAGCGTGAAAGAGTTAGGCTGCCTCACCAGGGTTATTTTATTGAAGATAATTTAGTCCCCCAAAATTGTACATGTGCTTGTGTGGTTTGCAGAACTGCGTGTATCTAGCAGGACATGTTTTAATGAACGAATATGAGCTTTTTTGTTGGCACGTACATAAGTGAAGGGAAAGCAGAGTGAGTACCTGCCTGGGGCAGAGGTAAGGAACACTTGCTGATGGAAAAGCTGTTATTTCTCATCAACTTGCCTCTTAGTCAGAGGGAGGCAAGTTTTATGGCCTTCCTGTAACCACTCTCAGAGTATTTCTCCCTCAAGGTAAATATAATTACCAGACATTCTCTGTTGAGTTTCAGTAATTCATGTTTACCACCTGGGACTCTTAAAGAAAGTGTTAAGTATTTGGAGAGGGGACTGTTATGAATGTAGAAATGCTGTAAGTACTGTGACCCTGTGTAACTCAGTCCAGGCTGCTGTAGTTGACCCCTAAACTTAGTGGCAGGAAATGTAATTGGCAGCTCAGAGCTGTTTTCTGTGTGTGGGGAAGGCATCTCAGCTTCAGAAGTGTCATATTCCAGCTGGCAGCTGGCTGGAGATAAAGGTCTGCCTTCATCCATGGGAACTGCTTTTTGCTGTACTTGGTGCAGGTCAGTGCACCTGTGACTTTGATTCATTGTGAAAACTGTGACAACAATCAAACTGCCACCTTTAGCTGTATGTAAAGGAACAGAAAGGAGAAGTTTAAGGTGACACATTGCACAGCCTCTTGGTCATAAGGTGGAATTCAGATCCTTCTGGGACTACTCAAGGCTCCGTTTTGTTTTGTTATGGAGGCAGTAGCGTGGCCTTGGAGAATCAGTTACCCTGGCTAAAAATAACCCATTCACAGCTCCACTGGGATGCCACACCCCAGCTTCAAAGTTGAGTATTGGACTGATCAAGGAGAGGTGGGGGTGGTTTTGTGTTGGAAATTATTTTTAAAGGTTGTATTTACATTACTTAGAGGAGGGGCATTTTTCATTGTAAAAGCCTAATTTTTAAATTCGTATTCTAGTAATCAGTAATTCCTACATGAAAATATTCCTTCCTCAGTATTAACACCATTACTTGGTCTTGTGATTGGGAAACACAATGGGGAAAACAGCAAGTGCTGTGCCTTCTGTGCTTCTTTGAAATCACAAAACCATAGGAACCTTGTTCTTTGACCTCCTGAGCAAAAAGCTCTGAATTTTGCTTCAGAGATTTTTGCCCAGATACATTTAAGGACTGTTCTCATTCTTCCTCGTATAAAAGGTTGGGTTTCATAAAATCTTGTACCCCACCCCAATGTCAATGATAAACTTTACAGAAAATACCATCAAATGGATGGTGAGGAAGAACTGTCTGATCCCTAAGGATATTCCTCTGTACTGGATATCCATATAGGGAAACACAGTATCAGGATGAAAACAGAGGTTAAAAGATTATTTTGGAACTATATACTTGAACTCTGCCTAAGTGAGGAGTTAATACATCTTCTTAGCCAGGCAGTCTGGTGCTGTAAAGGAAAGTTCTCTCCTTTAAAACTTCCTCTTAGAATATGTTAAATTTTATAGTTATCAGTTGTATTTATCCAGCCACTTTAAAAAGCCTTTTTTTTTCCTCTCTCTGTTGGTTTTAAGAATTGAAGAAACAAGTGCAGACCTGAGGAACCAAGTGATTAGGTTAGAGGAAGAACTGGACCAAGAACGAAAGAAATACACGATGCTGGAGATAAAGCTGAGGAATTCTGAACGCGCTCGTGAAGACGCTGAGAAGAGAAATTACCTCCTGCAGAAGGAAATGGAAGAATTTTTTTCAACATTAGGATGTTTAACTGTTGGGAGTCAAAGTGCTAAAGTCTCCAAGTAGAACAAGTATAGAAAATCCTGTTCTGACAAAATGAGTGAAAATGCATATTTTGTTCTGGTATACTCATGTATCATGAGTAATGCTATAGTGATTGTGCTCTCAGTGACACTTGCCCTGTTGTCTTTACATGTGCTATAGTATTTGGGCCAGCTGGGAAAGACTGCTGACCATAAAGCTTGAAAATTTAGTGTCAGACTGCCAAGAAAGAGTGCATCCCCTCTATCCACAGAACATAATCTTCTCCAGAGTGTCCTGCTGCCATCTTTGGACTCAGCTGCACCATCCTTTTGCTGGCTGAAGGACAGTGGAAGATCCTGCAGGGTGGGTGGATGGCCAGAACCAATAAAATTGAGCCTGGAGCTGAGGGAGTCCCGCACTTGTGCTTGGGAAGGTGGCAGTTCCAGTCTGTCACCACAGGCGGGAGGTTTGCCAGACGGATTTAATGAGGTGGTTTTCACCCCACTCCCTCCATAAAGTTTGTTCAAATTTCTCATTCCTAGAGTGGTATTATTTTATGAAGCTACTGTGAAAACAAGGTCTGCAAACACACTGAAGATCTCAAAACCTTGACAATTCACTACAATTGTCCCTTACCCACCAAATGGTTTCAGTGTTTCACAAAAATGCAGCTTTAAATTAAACTGTGATTAACAATCAGATTGGCTACAAAAACTCTGTGGAACTTTAAATATGCACATTTTGCCCTAGGTATCTGAGGTTTTCTGAGCCAAAAATAGAGCAGTATTAGCTGCAGGAAAAAAAAAAAAATCTCCTGAGTTGACATATGTATTAAGGTAGAAGATGGAAGATTCTTCTCATCAAAACACATCCAAACTTTAATAGCAAAACTCATGGTAAGGGGAATTAGTGCAATTGAGGTGGGGGGTGTCAGGGTGGTAAAGGGAGGAAGGTGGGGATCTATCCTTAACCATTCCTGGACAATGTACACTTACCTGCCTCGTAACATTTCTCGTGATACCACCTGATATTTTTGTTGTTAGTTCTTACAGGGAGATGAGGGGACAGGAAGAATACTGCAAACAACCCATCACCCCAAGTTCCTTACTTCTGCTAAGGAAAAATCATTAGAATGAAGCTGTAAGTTCTGGTAATCTGCTGCCAGGGCTGACTTCCCTTCCAAGTGATTTCAAGAAGTTCTGCATAGTATTTGTAACACACTGAGCCATGCAGAGCCTGCACACAGAAAATTGTTTCACCAGATTGAATTCTACCTGCGAGCCCAGCACCATTCACTCTGTCTTGGCTCTCTGTCTTTGACATCCTGAGGTAGCTTGGGAGTCTCTAAGGAGAAGGAATTTTTAGAAAAAAGTGCCACAACAACATGAACTGGCTAAAGGGAAAGTACAGACTGTAATGAAGAAGATTGCTTTATGTTAAGTATTTTGAAAAAGTGCCCTGAATCTCATTTCTTACTGGAGAAGACTATGACTCACTGTCTGGAAATAACCTTAGAATGGGTTTTTTACATACCAGGAGATAGTCAATACTGAAAGATATACTTTCTCCTCATCATCTCACAGATATGCAGGTATTTCACTGTTTAAAACATCTGGGTGTTCATTTGTTTCTACTGCACTGTAACACTTCTCCTTCCTATAGAAATGTAAAAAATGTAAACCATTTAAAGTGAGCAAAAAGCAGAATTTTAACCTAATCTTTCCTGGATAAGAAATGTCAAGCAAGGTGGTACAGTAAGCCATGTGGATAGGTTCATTCACTTATTTCAAAACCTTTTTCCTACTTCCCAGGCTCTCCAGCTGCCCTGGATTCCTTACTGCCCCTGGCACGAGGCAGGTACCTGCATGTTCAGCAGCAGCTGCCTGCCACCTGCAGGCATGAGCGTCTTCCCCATCTTTTTTCCCCACCTCTGCCTTGGATTCATTACCAATGGTCACAAGTGATCCTATTTAAGGAATAAGATGGCCATTTAAAACAGCAGCATCACATGCATAATGTGAGAGAGAAGCAGTAACAGTGACTGAGCTGGAAGACCACAGTGTGGCAGGTAGCTGGAGGTACCAGGTCAGTTATCATAAAATAAACCTTAATATCAGAGGGTGGTCTGAATGAGGCTGTAAGCAGAACACCAGGACTGATAAAAAGCAACATTCAGTCCAAGAACTAGTAGCAAGCAGGGTATTTTAATGCTTGCTTTTATTTCTACCCAAAACATAGAAGCCTTTCACTGTATCCATCCTGACAGCCCACACCTCCCTTATACTATTTATATTGCATTATCTCCTGTATGTATTGAGTGCAGACTGCTCCCTTCAGCTCACACTACAAACTCAAGAACTGAGGCCTGCTGACTGGCAGACTAAACACCAAATACACCAGACAGGCAGTGAACAGGACTGCTGGTTAACTCAATTATTTTAGCCTTAGGTAACTGCTAACAAACCCACCTATCCCAAACTTGCTGATCCAGGATAGGATCATGAGATCTATAGCACTACAGAATCTGGTATCCAAGATAAAATTCATTCTTTTTAGTATACAAAGAAACTCAATCCATTCAAAATGAGGAGTGAAACAAACCAGTTCCAGACTGGCTGTTGTGCTCCAGCAACATCTATGGCTCTTGTTCATGAGAAATGAAGTCCAGCTGCTTTTGAAGATGAGTGACAGCAGTAAATAAACCTGGCAAAAAGCCGCAAACAACCCAGTTCACACTAAAATGCACCACAGTGAGATGTTAACCTCAAGTGCAGCAACAGGACCATAATGCCAAATTCCTGATCTGGGCTACTATGCAAGAAGAGAGATCCACTTGTACACAGCTTCAAAGAACACTATGCCCTTATGTGAGGAAGATGATACACCCTTTCCTAGCTTTAACTCCTGTTTCCATACTCTTCCCCACCAGTGCATTTCCTCACAGCAAGCACTTGACACTACTCCTTATTTTGCAGATCTTTCACTCATTACAGTCCCTGATTTAAATGTCAGCTTTCTTCACAAGTGTTTACAGGATACAGGTTTGGTTATAAATTAAACATGCCAGAAGGTTCCTGGAATAGATAAATTTTTACCACAGCTTCACCTGTGCCATCTTCCCAGACTGGAATATCCCTTCTAGTATTATGCAGGCAAAAAAAAACCCAGTAAAAACTTTTAAGTGAAAAAAAATCCCCACAAGCATGTGCTTTAAAAAAAAGCAAAACAGCAACACTTCAGAGTAACAAAGAAAACTTTGGTAGGTCATGGCATTTCTAACACAAAAAGGAAAATGAACAGGGGTATCTTAATGGCTCATCTACATTTACAAGACAGTTCCCAGCAGCATTATGAGTCCTGAGCCACCAGACAAATCCTGGGCAGAGTTAAGACTCTCTCTGGTCTTGCTCTGTAATAACGTATCACTGGAAACTGGCTGCACTTTATGCTGACATATGCAAATAAAGAAGAGCATTTCTGAGTCCCACCACATTCCTAGAAGAGCGTCCCACAAACTGCTGGCCCAGATGAACAAAGCTGGCTGCGCTGTGGTCATAGTGCCTTACCCTTAAAACTGGACACAAAGGCACAACCAGCACAGCTCAAGGGCAGCTGCAGTCATTAAGCAAGCACTGAAGTGAAGGCAATCAAATGCATTATGTTGGGACTTACCTGTGGGGGAAGTGCCAGTGCAGTGAATGGTCCAGGTATCCAAGTCAGCTCTCCAGAAGTCAGATCCTTCAGGCTTCTCCAAGATGCAGTTTTGAGAGATTCTCCCATACCCTAGGCTGCCCATGGCTTACCTCTTTCAGCAGCACAGGCTCTCAGCAGCTGTGTTTCCAGGAATTAAGGTGGCTGGAGCTGGCAGCAAGGAAGCAAGAATGGATTCAGGTTGCAAAGACACTGAACGTGTGGCTGTTAACAGTCTGTGGCACATCCAAAGTCCACGGGAATGGAGAAATGGAAAAAAACATGTCACTTTGCCCACAAGCGAGCTCACACACAAGACGGGACACACCACCATTCAAAAAACAGATGAATTCTCAGGAAGGACTCTCACTAATAAGATTTCAAGTGCAGCCCTATTATGCAGTCTATATGAAACCCACCGCAGCCTGGCAATGAAGAAACACTAAATGCATGGTGGTCAAACTTTTTTTTTTTCTTTTTTATTTAAAATATCATTATAACCAACTGACATACTAGATAACAATGTATACATTCCAGTGGTGCACATGTAATGACCTATGGCATGAATGAGTTAAAAAAACCCCACAATGTTCTCAGTAATGCCCACCAACAGCTTATTTGGAGGGAATAAAGGAAAAGCAGGAAAAGGTATCAAATGTGGGGAAGAAAAAAAAGTTAGCTTTCCCCAGTATTTTTAATGGTGTATCTTCCCCTTCATATTTCTTGGGACATAATAAAATTAAGAATATACTTCAAAAAGAGCAGAAGGAATGGTCACAATAACTGGGGTGGGATTTTTTTTCTCAACTTTAGTAATAAAAGTTAAAGAACTCTCAAAAATAGACTAGATATTGGGCCTACAAAAGTAATTCATCTGTATGCAAAGCTTACCAAGAATTATTCCTTTTGTAAAATGTAAAGGATGAGCTGACATTACTAGTAAGCTATTTTTACCCTACAAAACCAGACTACAATAATAAAATCACCAATTTACAGCTAACACAATAATCTAGATGTACATTACTGTACACAAGCTATATATTACACATGAACATCTTACGTGAAATAGATAAGAAACATACTGATATTGTCTCAACATTGGCCAATAGGTTTGTTTTTCTAAAGGAGGTGTATTTTCTATTCACATTCAGTGTAGTTCCAATAGCAAGGGTTAGCTTTGCTTACTTAAGAAACGTAGAAAGTTCGTGTGAGGTAGTTCAAGAAAACCTAGCTTAAATTTTGAACTGCAGAAGTAGAAACACAGTGTGATCTGATTTGTAACACATTTCTGTAACACAGACATACAAAGAGAAGGGAGTGAGAGAGACCACTTTTATCCAGTGCCCTTAACTAAGAATAAATTAAATTAATTGAAAATTTGGGTAGACAGTATAGTCTTATCACACTGATTCTATAAAAACCTCTTTCTAATCCTATTGAAAAATACACACAGGCTCTCCTTCAACTGCACCAAACCACTGACAGGAAAATAAAATGTAACAGCATGGATGAGCTGTTGCCAACAGCAAATAAAAACAGATCTAGAAATTGTAATTCACTGCCTTTAGCATCTTCTAAAAGTAAGACCAAGCATAAGCTGAACCTTCTCCCCATGATCTTTATCAAGAGCATTTGCTGTCATACACTTAGGATTACTGGCTGCGTAGGACCATCCTCCATCCATTCCTCCATCCAGTCCCCACAGAGCCCC
Organism: Oxylabes madagascariensis; assembly: GCA_013400675.1. NCBI lineage: Eukaryota > Metazoa > Chordata > Aves > Passeriformes > Timaliidae > Oxylabes > Oxylabes madagascariensis. The sequence continues at coordinate 61,051 of VYZR01001352.1, read as the reverse complement.
GGCCCAGGAGCTCAGAGCTGGCCCCACCAGCCCCAGGCAGCAGGGCCCTACTGGCACAGCTCACGCTGGGGACAGGGGACACCCCACCACACCACTGGTGCTGATGCTGGGTCGAGCTGGAATCCCTGCCCAGAGAGACGCTGCTGCAGCTCACACAGCAGAAGGGCTTCAAAGCTAAAAGGCCAAGCTCAAGGCAGGGCAAAGTGCCAGGGCTGCTGAGCTGAGCAGAGTGACCCAGGCTGAGCGTGCTCCACCAGGGAGTTGTGCTTGGACAGCACAGCTGCTCACACACACCAGCATTCAGCTCTGACCCACTGTCTAGCACCAACAAGAGACTTCTCAGCACAGCATCCCAGTACACCCTAAGGGTACCAACTCCCCCCTAATCTCTATTTCAAATTCTGGAACAACTTACTTCTACAAAAGGAAGTATAAAGGAAGTAGTTTACCATTGCTGCATGCCACAGCACCTAGAGAAGGTAGAAATCAATCTCGCTATTACTGCCCAACTTTGAACCTCACCTGAGATAAGAGATCAGACAGCTCATGGTAATTCAATCCATAGCAACTCCCAGGGGATTGGAATGGCCTTAGAAAGTTGCATGCACTTTAGTGAAACCTGTTGTCTTGAGAATATTCCAAATCAAAGTCTAAAATAAAACTTAACAATACTTTTAAACTGTACAGTGTGTTGGATAGCATATAATCTAACAATAGACAAAGACAGCTGAATTCCAGTTACCCATTTGTTTGCCATCTGTGGCAGTGTACACCTATCTGAAAAAAATTTATATTTCAACAAATAAAAAGGGAAGTTAAGACTAGGATGCTGTTGTGATACTTTGATTACTGAATACGATTTTGTCTTTGAAATTTGCCATCACTTTAATTGGCCTAAAATGCAAGCAACTGAAAAAAAGAAAAAGCAACAGTCCTGTGAAGATGGTGCCAAAAGTGAACTCTCGGTTTCTACAGGCAAAGCTCTGACCCTACTGGAACAATCCCTTTAAGCACAACTTGCTCACACTGCAATAGGCTGCAGTGGGCAGTTCCACACATTCACTAACTTTGCCTTGAAAGAAGAAAAGCTCAATTCTCCTTAGCTCTTATGAGCTCAGTTCAGTTATTATGTATTTAGGACACTGGAAAGTGATAGCAAAAAATATTTTTAAGTTTCAAAATATTTCAATCATTGCTGCAATCCAGTGGGGTCTAAAATAAATTTAAATATGAACTATACTTACCAATTTGTTTTTAATAGCACTGAGAGGCATCAGAAGTTACTTTTGTCAGTCATAATTTCATTACACTGTGCTGACCACACTACCATTTGACACTATATATCAATGGAGTACTGTTGTTTGACCAAAAATTTCAGCTTAATTCACAGCTTAAACTTCGATAAAAAAAATTACAAAATAGACTGTTCTGTTGGTCTCTGTTCAATATTTTCTACATTCCAGTGCTAGATGAATCCAAACTTGTCCTGCCTATTCTGGGATAATATACAATTTGGCAGGATCCTGCAAAAATAATTGCCTTAACCAATGTGGCTTAGGAAGGCAATATTGAAATATTAGATACAAGTGAGGAAAGTAAAATTACACACACACAGCACTTACCAGCAGTCTAGCCAGGCCAGGATATCAACTGTGCAGTTTATCAATTTAGTTATCTTTGAGACATTACCATTCCTTGCAACCCTGCATGTTTTTTAAACAGACATGTTAGACATTGACATTACTATCACTTCTGTTTTTCTGAAACTTACTGCAAAGACAAATTTTCCTCTTTCAGTTAAAACTTCAAAAAGTTGCTTATTTAACCCAACAAGCAGAAGGAACCACACTGAAGACCATCAATCACTCCTGGATGACCTCTGTAGGCAGTTACATTATTTGCTTATGCTCAGTGCCTGGCAAGACTTCTGTATCTTTTATGCCCATTTTTGTGAGCTTTACTAATTTAAAAATTCCTCTTCACATTCTAATTCACTACACAAAATATGCATCTACACAAGGCAATCAATTATACAGCCTAGCTTCACTAAAAATCTGCATTTTTCAAAGAAATAAATTCTGAATGATTGTTTAACTCATACGTAAACTTAAGTCAGTTATACATAAAATCATTCTGTAAATATAAAATGTAAACAGTTAAAATACTTCTGTGAGGAGCAGCACCATCTTACATGACTATTTAGTAACTGTTCTATATATCTCAATATATCTTTTGTTTAAAAAGTGTATTGAAACCTGAAGCTTTGTTGATGAAAACTACTGAATATTTATGACTTAAAATGAACCACTGCTAAGATTTCTGCTACACTGATCTCGTGGTGAAATGAAAGAGATAAATATTAATTTATACAGCACTATTTCTCCCTCCTTTGGATGGCATATATTGCTCAATTAATGCATTAGCTACAGAAATCCTGAGGTTCTCCTACCACTTCATGGTTTTCAGCAGTTACTTTTGGTGGAGAAAAAGTAGCCGAAGTTTTGCCCCTATTGCATTCATGTCATTCCCTCTTTGACCCAAAAAGCACTCAAAAAGCATTTGCCTTAGTAGACAAAACTAGTAAGAACCAGAACTTGCAAGAATCACATCTCACATGAAAGTCTAGCTACAGCATATTCACTTTCCCTCTTGTCAGTCTAAACATCCTGGATACACTTCATTTTGTGTGTACAAAAACAGGCTACGAGCTAGAAGTAAACAGTTTATTGGCATTGCAATGTATTATTCATGAAGTATCCTCATGTTTTATGGTGATCACAAGATTTGGCATGCCACAACTCTGAAGAAAACATCACATTACTCTGCTAGGCTGGATATTTCTGCAGCTTTGAAGATATGCTTTGCTTTCTTAAGTTCATAAACCCATTGAGACTATGTAACTTTGCAAAGGATTTTTTCTGTTTCTCTAAAAAAAACCCCAGTAATTGTTGTTTTTGCTGAAGTGTTAAAGGCAAGTGGCCAAAATAAAGAGGATTTTGTTCACTACCCAGTGCCACAGTAGTATGCCTGAAACTACAGCTGACTGCACTGAATTCTCTCCCCCTTCACCTGGACACAGATGTATGACCAAGCATAAAACTTTGAAGGATATCATGAACAAAACATCTGGAATAAATTCTAATTAAAAAATTGAAAACTTATAAAATCTTAAATAATTCATCATATGGTAATGACCACAACATTAATATGTGCTTTGATAAAACAAATCTTACAAATTCAGTAAAAAAAGATCAGCAGCATAATAGTAAAGCAAATATGCAGATTTTAAAACCACAATAAAAATTACCAGGTTTAATATTTTACAGTTAATTACAGCAAAAAAGTGGCTGCTTATAACACAACTTACAGTTTGAAATTACAGCACTTTATGATGAATTCCATGATTATTTTCGAAAAAACACTCAAAAATACCACCATATTTTAAAAGTGCCCTATTAATGACTAAAAGGACCCCCCTCCCACCCCCCAAAAGACCAAGTAGTCATCTACAGCAACCCAGAGGTCCAGCTGAGGTTTCTAGACTGCTGTCTGTATCAGAGGCCAATGTTGGATCTGTTGACATTGAAGACACATCGTTGACAGATGACGATGAAGATGGGTGTTGAGAGCCATTGATCATTGCTGCACCTGTGCTATGAGAAACAAAACAGCAAATCAGTTGCAGATACAGTTGCACCATTCAGTACTTGCATTAGTCTGTCTCTTCCTAATGGCTGTTACTTTTCCCTGTTTTGGCAAGTTTGAAGAGATGTATCTCAATCCACTGTCAAAATAAAAAAAACCCGCAAGTCTTTAATGTGGGGCTTAACAGATGGTGTGTCAAGAACTGGAATGAAGTATCAATTACACGGGGACAATGATAGGGAGATTGAACAGATCAATAAAATGATGTCAGTCCTGTATATTCCACTCAAATATACAATGTCTCAATTCAAGAAGTTAGGTCATTTAAGAGCCATATTTTTGGGTTAGGTTACTTTTGGATGTCTTGATCAGCTTTACTCCCTCCTGACCTACAACTCAATGGAGCCTTGTACTGTGCTTTTATTGTAACCAACCTAAAGGGGCTGGTTGGCCACGTATAACCCCGTTCTTGGTTCTCTCCTCCAGGTCCATGACTTCTTTGTATATCAACTCTGAAAATGCAGAGAAGGGAAGGCAAAAAATGAATTTGCAACCCAAAGACTAGATCAATAACACGTCTCCCATTAAAATGTCCATTTAAATTTCATAGGTTTATTACTGTTCAGAATTAGTTTTGAACAAGAGGTTGTAGGCTACACAACAACTAGCAAGTGATACAAAAAACATACATGCTTTTCTGTTGGAGATACAGTGGCCTGGCATTCTTGAGAACGCACTGGCACTGCTCTAAGGCTCTTTCACTCAGGCTGCTTGGAGACCTGAGGCTAAGCTGAGTCTCAAGGCCCACTCAGTTTTTATCAATGGCTTCTTTGGTAAGGGAAACTCAATCAGCAGTCTTCAAAGAAAGAACCAGGAACACTTGAAGACTTGTCCTTCTAATTCAGCATTACATTGCTCAAGATCCTGCATTTTTTTCAATTGTAGCAGTTTGTCCAGAAGAGTTACCCTCCCTACAGATGCTGTCCTCTGGATTGCTAAAGGTGACTGAGATGAGCAGGTCTTTAGTTCACTTCCAAGGTTCATCTCCTTTGCAGGAGAAGTCTGTTCCCCTGACATCCAAGCAGATGAAGTAAATACTATTATATTGCTCAGAAGAACTTTAATAACAGTAACTACTGGGGCCCAGCATACTCCCAAAAGCCTTATTATACTTTAAATGCCTTTCTTACCTTTCCACTCTTCTATTGTGTGCTCCCTCTCATCTAACTGCTTATCTGGTATCTTTGGTGGAGGCTGAAAAACAAAGCTAACTCATCATAGAGCAATCAAAACGAATACAAAACCAGTATAAATTAAATTGAAATTAACCATTCAGAACATGAACCTGATTTAAAAATAACATTTACGTGATTGTATATATACATTCATACTTGGACTTAGTCTATTTTGTAGATGTTGCCACAGTCTTTAAAGTTCTTCTGATTAATAAATTTGCTTTCATTACTGTAATAATTAACAGAGAAACTGATCAGTCTGGTAGAAGAACTCCTAAGTGCAGCAGTCTCCAGTACAAGTAGCTCTTTTTAGCTACTTACTGTTAATTACTAAATTTTCTATCTAACTATTACAGAGCAGCAGAATTAGAATTGCTCCATTTACATTAAGTAGCTTTTTCTATTCTTAGTGGCCATCACCAAACTTTTCTTTTTTAAAAAAACTTTTCTGATAAAGTGAAATTATCNGATTTCTAATAATCACATCTATTAACGTCAATAAAAACAATTATGGCTCAGTCAAGCTTCTAATAAAATATGCAACAATCTTCTGTCAAGCAGCTGTACCAAGCATCACAGTAAGATTGCTTTATACAGTAGCTTCCTAAGCAGAGACCTAAAACAAGAACTTACAGCTTCTGCTTCTGATGGATCATACCAAACATTGATGTATGGGTGCTGCAGGGCTTCATCCACAGAGATTCT
>VYZR01001352.1:44383-54504 GCA_013400675.1 Oxylabes madagascariensis | reverse complement strand
AACTTGTCAAGCATACAACACACAGAAGACAAACCTTACCTTTAAGTTTATTGTGTTCAGAGTCAGCTGGGAACAGGACATCTGGAAAGAGTTTTTCAAAACTATATCCAGCATATTTTGGTCTGTTCTCCACGTAAGTTCGGACTGTAGGCTGTAATTTCTTCATAAATTCAGGGCATGGTGTTCCTAGCTGCTCTATAACTTTATTCCACTGATCAATATCTAAGGTTATGCAGCTAAGAAAAACACTATGTCTGGTTTTCAGTTAGAAAGTTATGTTAAAACCACATGAAATAAGCAACAGAGAAAACACAGGAAATTATAATAAAGTATCAAGTTCATCATCATGACTTAGGACTACTTTCTTAAACAGTGAAACAAAGCAAGACTATGATAGCGTAGTCAAGGCAACATGAATTTCACTCAAAATCATTACTGGCTAGAAAAGGATATAATTCTGAGAAACACAATATCAGAAGACTCATAGAATATTTAAATACAACAAATTTAACTTAAGTCCTTGTCTGGGTTCTGGAGAACTCAATCCCTGAACTGAGCACACATTCACAGCAGTCAAGCTACTACACATCACCAAGGCACTCCTGAGAATGACCCCAAGTGGGTGCTTTGTCCTTCATTCTTATCCTGGGGAACCTCTCCCCAAGGACGTGCAACACTGAGCACCAGTGGGCACACAGAGGACTGAGGTTTGGCCCACACAGGTCAGTGACAATGTTGTCAGCAACTTGAAAGAAGTTAAAGAATTTCAAGGATGCATAAGGAACATCTTAACTGAAAAGTTTACACACTGTAGAGGGGAGACTGACCTCTTCAGGGCAGAGAATTTAATACATTTTAGTGAAACAAAAAAAGTAAAGTTTGGCTCAGGAATTCCTAGTTGCAGATGGTTAAATACTGGGGGAGAGCACAGATAAAATTTTATATACACTAATTCATATTCTCCCCAACTTTTCGTTTTTGGCTGCCACCCAAATACCAGGCTACCTTAATCTACAGTGGATTGAAGTAGACCCTCTCTTATATTCTTAAAACTTAACAGCAGATCTCTATATAAGGATTCTCAAGCTCTGCTGAGCTTTACTACAGGCCTTGACAAAAGGAACTATTTATGTTGTACAACACTGAGTCTAAATTGAAAAGCCATGCCAGCAAACCAGATACATAAAACAAAGCATGGTGCAGCTCATGCAATGACAGAGCTGTGTGAAAGTAAGGATGCTCTGGATTTCCTTACCATGGCTCAAGAATCTCCACCCCATTTTCAGCCCTAAATGGCACTGTATCTATTTTTAAACAGTAACCTGCAGCAAAGGCAGGAAACCTTTCTGATGGCATCTAAAAAACGCTCTGTCACTAACAGAAAAACAAACAGGATATCAAAATCCAATTATTTTCACTAATTTTCGCAATGATCTAGAAGCTTCAGTTGTTTGTTTGGAACAGACTCTTTGTCTTAAATACTGTTTACAGAACAACCCATATAGAAACCACCAAACCATCCATGGAATAGAAAGACAGAAATGCCAGATATTTCTTAAAGCTACTTGCAGGATCATTTCTGCACACAAAAAATAAATCTCCAGAGTGTAACTAATGAAGATGGTTAGGAATTTTTGTAAACATTTTCTATAAAATGTAAAGAATAGTAACTACTAACATGCTCAGGTACTAAACAAGATTAGTAAATTACTACATAAAAATGAACTCCAAAGTAAAACCATGTGAACCAAGAAAACACCACCTAAACCAAAAGAAGTCTGTCTTAAGCGTGACAACATTCAAAAGTATGGATAGGAACTATATTACACCAGAAAAAGAAAAGAAGAGGGGGAAAAAGGAAAAAGAAAAAAATAAGTCTGTTTGCCCAAGTGGTATATAATGAATTTGCGAATTGCAGTTTGAAAAGGCAGTTTAAAACCAGTATTTTAAAAATTATCACCACCTTGATCTGGAATTGTATGACTGCAGTACCTTTTGACCTTTTACAACTACATCCTAGGCCAAGGGTAAGGATACGATCTGTACCAGGAAATAAAACACCACCTTTGATCATTTCTCCCATGATGCACCCAACTGACCAAATGTCAACTGAAAACAAAATGCAATGATATTAACATAAAAGATAGTTAATAAAATAAAATAAATAAAAATATCTAGACACACACATACACATGAAGTGACTATAAAAAGCATGTGCAATGAAAATGAGTGAAGGTGAATGTATGCTAACTACAGGACCAGCAGAGACTATGTCCTACTGCTAGGTGCAGCCTGAATATAAATGATTTTTTTTAAGTGTATCACAAGAAAAATCCATGTTCATTTAATAAAAAAAAAAAATTGTACAATATGCATCTTCATGACACAACATCAATAAAAAGGTTAATCACTTCCTAACTAATTCAACCTGCTGCAGCAGCACAAGGATACAGTCCCTTCCTGGAAAGAGGATTTTGTGGCAAACCATTTCGCCCATAATGCACCCCACAGACCATAAATCCACTATGTTTGTAGCACAAAAAGAAGGAAAAGCAAAGCAAACGGTCATTTAAAATTAAAAGAAGCATAACATGACTGCATCCTATAAACTGCAGAGACAGCACAGGAAGAAGAGCAAGTCTTTGTATTAAATCAATGAAAACAGTTTAACATACACCATGTGTAAGGATTAGCTTTTAACTGTCTCAAATACAAGGCAGAAAAACATCCTTTTGTTTAATATAGTGCTAGAGCAAGAGCTTGAGCAGAGAGAGAGACACAAACCAAGCAGAGTAAAGCGCTTCTCCAAGGCTGGAGGCTTCAAAGCTACCTCTGCCAAAAGAACAGACACATGCACCAAAGACAGATTGATTCCTTGAAAGTAATTCCACTGTAGTTGTAGTAATAATTCTAAAAGTAACTAAGTAAATTGATCTGTAAAAATATTGCCTATTGAAACAGTTCACGCTTTTTAGGAGAATTAAGTAGGTATTATATAGGAATTACAATTTGACATCAAATATTTCCTAGAAGTCAGATTACCATGCATCGCTCTCTCGCTTTAAATAAAAAGCAAACAGAATCAGTAAAAGATCACTGAGAATTTTAGAGGATCAGTTAATGACAATGTTAGTATGCTCCTAGATTTTCAGTTTAAATCATTTGTTTTAAGATATTTCTCCAGTTATGCTGAAATAACATTTTATACAAAAGAAAAACTCAAAAGCATTTTTTTAAAAATTTAATAAGCATTTTCTACATTACCTTAAAATAAATCACTCAGAAGACATAAAGATGCACAAGTTTACTTTGTACCGGGTAAGCCAATTTCTTTTGCAGTTACTTTCAGAGGTATTGGTAATTCCGTATGCAAAAGTTTTCGTGATGTCATAACAATGAAATTATATTATTATAAATACTTTTATGTCAAATATGACACTGGAATTTCAATTAAGCAGATAAGAGGGGGATTTAACTGGCAACAATTGTATAGTAAGAATTGTATGCAAATGTTCTAAAGGAGCTCAACAATGTCAAGCAAACAATATTGCTTCTTATTTTTCAATATTCCTTCTCCTTTATTTACAAGTTCCTCTAAAATAGTATCTAGATAATATGACAGGAAATCATAGTTGTGCATATTAATAGGTCAAAATTAAGGGCCTTGCTCATTTAAAAAAATGCTGTCAACACCTTAGTTGAGTGCTTTTTTTCCTTTAAAAACTTTTTTTCAAATACTTAAGTATATATTCTTCGGCTTAGCGATCCAAAGAAGCCAAGTTTTGCATTTGACTTTTTAAATAAAATTCTGAATGTAGAATTTTTGATCTGCTAAACAATCTGCTGCCATCACAATCCAAAATATAGCCAAATCTCTTGTACTTAGCTTGTGTCCAACGTGATAAAGTTACCATTCTTCTGGTATCCCTACAAAACCAAACTTGAGATATTTTGTGGTGTTTTGATTTGCTACCTTCATTAAATCAAACCAAATCCTGTTTAATTAAGGTGTCTAACTTCTGTAGCAATCTGAACTAATACTACTGTGAATACTTTTACAGAAGACTAAAATCTCATTACAGATTTGAAAAGGACTTTTAAAAAATCTAATGCTGTCGTAAAGAGTCCATTCTGTTTTTAAAAAGCCTGTTAAGAGATTTACTGATTTTTATAACTCTATAACAAAAATACCATGTGAAAATGAAGTTTAAACCCAATCTACCTAGTGGGAAATGTAAAAGTAGTTGTTTCAGAGTGTTTAGGGCTTTGTTTTTCAGTGTTTATTTACTGATAATCATGGACATTAACAGTGCATAAATCTGTTAAGGAGCATGTGCACGAACAGTTCTGGTGTCCTTTAGTGGTTTCTTAATGTGACAAACCCAAACATCCTTCAGTAACAAACACTACATAAAAGTTAACTCTATGTATTTGTTTGGGCTCCTTGCTAGTTTTAAAACAATTGAAGATTTTATATCTGTGTAGTATAGCACCAAAAAATGTTACTCCGCAGTACATTATCTCAGTTATCAAAACATATATTGCAATCCTTCCACAAGTTCAGCAGGGCACAAACTGCAGGAAACTGCCAGAAAACCCTGCCACCATTAGCTAACTGCCAACTTCCAATATTTAATTCCGCATTAAATAAGCTCACAGTTAATTTAACTATGGCTGTAATGGGCTATAATAGGCATCAATACTAACAGGTGAGGCTCCTGGACAGCCCATGGCTCTTTCCGTAAGTGCATCCTTGATACCCATCTCCCCGTCATGGCAGCTCCACAGACTCCCCACAGCTCACGTAAACTGCCTTTTAATGAGAGCAGTACCTATGGAAATGCAACTGGCTTTGGACTCACTCCACACATTTACATTCTCCAGAAGTCTCATTTCAATGACCACGTATTTGGCTTTAGGAACATGTGATAGCTTTTCAAATGAAAGTAAATTATTATTTATGATGCACAACACAAGTCATGCTTCCATAAGGAACAGCATTGTCACAAGCTTGACAGGATACTCTAGAACACAATCTAACTCCAGTAGTGGAAAGAATGTTTCATGCTTTTGCAACCCAAAACTACTTACTATTTAAGAGAAAAATTTAAACTGGGCAAGCTGAGTCAGAAAACTTGTGACTTTTCTATCAATTCCTTCTGTAAGGCAGCTGCATGACTCACTACTACAGCTTTAGGTACTTTTCTTTAAAGTCCCTTAAATAGCCAATATAAAGTCTTAGGGGGAAAAAAAGACAAAATTTAAATTTGCAAATCTAGAAAATTTTAGGAATTAGAAGAAATAACTAACTTGTTCTACTCAGCCTGTCCTCCAAAATTACAAGAAAAATGCAACTGTGGAGGGCATTTGAAGAAATGTACTACATCCTCTCATGCACACTAACAATCCAAACAAAAAAAAAAAATCACAGTCTTGCAATCAAGATCCACTCTCACTCCTTTGAGCTGGCTTCTTTCATTGCTACCACCATTCACACACAGCCTGAAGTCACTTGCTGCAAAGGTATGCAGCTGCCAGGCAGGTGTGCCGACTGTATTAGGAATGCTGAAAGGCAGAGCAGGCCCCAGTTGTGTCAGGAGGTGAGAAACCACACCTCACATCCCCCGGACACAGCTCAGGGCCTCCCTGGACGCCTGGCCAGCAGAGTTGGAAACACACACGGTGACCTGCGGGCACCCCCAGCCTGAGGTGTTGACAACTGAAACCAGAGAGCTGCCTGACCATGGGGACACCCCAGCAGTGAAATGGCAGCAGATCAGGCTGCTCCAACGGAGTGTCAGGAATGACACGTCACTTTGTTTTCCTAATGGGTACCACTAGCTGCTTCCTTGAAGGTGCAATGTTTCCTTGATGTGTTTCCCTCAAATGACAGATCTTTTTTTATTTTCCTGCAGAAGATACTGAGAGGCAGACTGGTCACAGAGGGAGTATGGTGAGGAGGAAGTGTATGCAATGTAAAATTCCCTTAGAATTTGTCACGGACCTCAAAGAATCTATGATGAATCATGACAGTACTCTCTGTATGCTTGTCTCAAGTATGTTATTGAGTTTTTGTTGAGCAACGTTAAGAACTTAGTGCAAAAGGCTAAAAGGAGGCTGGTTTTAATAAAAAGCAATGCCACAGTAGGTAATCTTAGCTTGTTTGTTCCTCAGTAGACTTTGTGCTCCCTACCTCCTGAAAGGCCATACCTAATACAGTTATTTAGCATTGAATTTAGTACACATATCTACTGATGAATTACAATTTACATCTCCACCAGGAATAAAGAAAGATAAAGGTATATCAAAGTACATACCACATTTTAAGAAAATATATTTCCAGTTCTTCCTGGATGTCATGTAATCTACCAATGAAGTTATTTAAATTTTTAAACAAACAAGGCCCTCAATTTCTTATCCTATTAAATGCAAACATTTTCTAATGGGTTGAGTTGAATAAACAAATTGGTGTATCCAGAATCTGTGTTTTGGTCACAAGACTAATTTATAAAATTTCTACAGCTTGAAAAAAAAACATTAACATGTAAAAGGTGGTGTGCCAAACAAAAAAAATAAAGCTATGCCAAAGAAAGACTATATTTGCTGACCGTTTTCTTTGTATCCCATCCCTAGGATGACCTCTGGTGCTCTGTAGTAACGAGTCACTACATAAGGCGTCATCATAAAACTAGTTCCTGCAGTTCTGGCCAGTCCAAAGTCAAGAATCTTCAAAGTGCAGTCTGACTTTACTACTATATTACTGGGCTTTAAATCCTTTAAAAAGAAACATCATACATGACTGCTAAGATAAGTACAAAGTAGTCTGTGGTTCACATTTTAAAAAGATAAATATTGCTAACATTAAATCCCACGCACACAACTACGTTACTGCTGTAACTGCAGCTTTTCTCCCCTTGCATTAATTTATGCATTCAGTAGATTACAGAATTAATTCCTTTTATTGTGCTTTTAGATTTATATAGCAATTAAAGAAGGAAAATACAACCAGCATTACAAGGTATGTTAGCAATGACTGAAAAAAATTGAGGTTAGTAAGAAGTGTTAGCTCTGAGGAAAGGTCTAGAAACTACTCAGTGGAACAATAATTATTACTACATTGCAGAACACAAGTAACATGACAATCACTGAATTCAATAATCATCTTGATACAAGAATTATTAGAATTATAATGAATGTAAAAGGTTTATTGGCTAGCTGAGGTTACATTACCTCTTTTGAACCAATATATTTCTCTGAACAGAAAGGAAATCTCCATGCCCACATGGTTTTAGTTTCCAGTTTAGGACTTGGTTTTATACTAAGTTTGGCAACCAAACCCAAAAAGACACCATTGAAGAACTGCCAAAAATTAACGCCATCATTCAATTGGAGTGGAAAATGTTGACATAGCAACAGATCATTCTGGTTAGCAACATGATAGCTGCTCTCTACGCTTGAACCCTATTCACAATAGTGGCTCTGCAATATTTATTTATGCAAACACTACACAGGCTTTCTCTGTCATCACCTCAGCAAGATTGTACACACACCTGAATGTCACAGAGTAAATATTACAGAGTAACTTCAGAATAACTTTGCAATCATAAAATCATTCACAGCACATGGGACAAAACAAGTAAGACAAAGATAATTCCTGCCCACACTCATATTGAGATTGAGGAGAGAAAAAACCTGAGATGTGACAGAGGACTCCAGCACTTGAGCTGAAAGTATTTGATAAGGAGCCCTATCTGTCATTGTTTCTTAAAGGTAGATATCTGCAAGATTTATGTAGTTTTCATTTGTACTTGGATGGCTATCAGCAATCTCCTCATAATGCCAAGAAAACTGCGTTAAAGACAGAAAAAACAAAAAGAGATCAAGAACAACAGAATTTTAATGACTACTTAAAAGTCTTGCATACATATTCACACGTGCATTTCCACACAAAGACTCTGCAGACAACTTTAGTTTAAAACATTCTCAAACATCACAAATTTATTTAAGTTCTATAAGGCCTTCTGGCCATTTAATATGCAAATTTCAGATTCTGCTACAGTCCTTTTCATTATCAGCTTTATTTCTGCACACTTCTATTGTTTTCAGGATGTTCACTGCAGAATGCCAGGCGCATGCTCATGGTATTAACTACATTCATCCTCCCCAAAGCTGCAGGATTAACACTCAAAATGTTAAAGAGATCTTCTCTTTGCTTACCAAATGCTGTCCATCCTTATTTTTGAACACCATGTAGCTGTCATGAAGCCTAGGATCAAAATGATGAATTGACTTACACTACATTCAAATTCATGTGGAGATGCAAAACCTGCATCTCTTATATATATCTTCTGCTAAATAAACAGAAACTCAAAAGCTCCTTTGGGAGTGATCTTATTAATTAGGATGGATAAATATAACCAGAACCCATAGCAGAAAATCTCAGTGAACCTTGAAAATGTAAAATGTCAGTGCTTAAGAAACAGATTCCTACATGGCTGTCTCCCCATTAGCCAGACAAGGAGACAGGGACATCTCTGGAGGGTAATTCAAGGCTTCTGTGGGCTTTTTTCTTTCTAACAGAAGATTTGTGAAGGGCTTCTGTAATCAGGCCCCTTTGTTACGTACTCAAAATAGGGCAGAATTCAGTGTTTCAGAGCCTCCATGTGAAACTAATGAGACACTCCATGTCCCTCAGAAAGTCAGTGAGGCACAACTCCACAATGCTGATCATTCATCCTCAGATTATGAAATATAAATGAATGTGTACTTCTGGCTGGAAATTGCATCTCTGCAAAATGTTTGAAACACAGAAATGTTGATTTGCCAACATCTGTTAAAGACAGTGCAAAGTTATGGTCAAATCTCTACCCACTGATGTGGCAACTAAGTTTGCCCCTACAACTTCAAGGTGAAGTTGACTGAAACTCTTTGTGTTTGATCTCTGCTTTGTTCCACCTCTAGCTCGCTATTAAAAAAAACCTTATTTCTATGGCAAGTAGTATCCAGTGCCTTATAAGGCACATATACAGATTTTTGTGATTTCAGTCATTCAACAAGCTTTGAAAAAGTTACTGAGATGCTGAGATTACCACAACTATGTTAGGAGTTGAAGAATCCAGTTAAAAAACATGTGAAACTACCAACACCAAAAAAAGCTTAAAGCTTTAGAAATCACTAAAGTAGAACATCAGATTCATAGCCACAATGCTCCCTGGGCATTAGTAGTGCAGGCTATGTTTAAGAAGTTTCAATAAAGTAATTAGCTTTGGGCATTAAGGACTGGTGCTGAGAGCCCAGAAGAGTGGTACAAAGAGTTCCTACTGCAGCCACATGGTCTGTGTGATACACGTCCCTTTGCAGGATATCGTCCTTGTACTGCAAGGTTTTGTTCAGCTTCCTCCACAGAGAAAAAAAACTTTGATACTTTGCACCTTGAAGTAAAAAGACACAATGCACACAGCAGGCAATGCTGTGCGTGAATATACTCAATCTTCTAACAAAGTCTAAGAAGAAGCTTCCAGCTGAAAATCTACCAGGAAGACATGCAAGTGAAATGTCCTTCAAAAGCATCTGCACATGTCCTTTAAAAGCATTCATGCATACATATGGTGCAATTTACATAGCAATTGTATTTAGTCTCTTTACGATAGTTTACTCCTGTATGACAGAAAGCATTTCAAAGACTTAACCCCTATTTACAGAGGCAGAAATTATATCCTCAAAGCTGTCTTTTACTCTTGCCCAACTACCTAAGCAGTTACTTCTTTTCTGTAAATGCAAAAATGTTTAAATTTATCCACAACTTCTACAGGATCAATGCCCACTTCAAAGGAGTACAAACCACCCTGCAGCAAACCCACTTTTAGAAGCTCCCTTAAGCTTGTGTAAGATCCAGAGAGACATTCTTACTTTACCTACTCTAGCATGTCCAGACAAAATAATGTTTTCTGAAACTAAAAAAGACCTAGGAAAACCCACAGTATTAAACTTGCATACGTAAGTATTGCAGAGGAAATGTGAAATTGTATGCAAACCATTATCTGAGACCCACAGGCACATCATTAGAACTCCATGAGCTGCATAATTTCAGTCATAGGCAATACAGTGCCACAACAGTAAGT
>VYZR01001352.1:6547-23408 GCA_013400675.1 Oxylabes madagascariensis | reverse complement strand
TGAAGAGTTCTTCCAGATCCTGAATCAAAATAGAAATAAATATTTAAAATTTACCAAGAAGAACATGAAGACAAAAATAACAACAAAGCAGAGCCTGAATTAGTAGAGGAACATTTGGGTGGTTATAACCCCATCTGTAAAACACAATGAGGATGATGCAGGAGATCAGAATCTGAGTGCCCTGAGGATGAACTGAGGATGTTCTAGGGAAACGCCAGAGCTACTGACAAATGCTACTCAATTTATCAAAAATTCTTCAATAGACTCCATGCCCAGCCCTCTATTTTCTCCTCTTACAAAAATGGGAGAACTTTTACCTTTTATACTGTTGCAGTAGAATTTGAGGGGCAGGAAAGGAAATAACTTCTTCATAGAAAAAACAACCAGCAACTTTTTCTTTTTTATCTAAATTACACTTAGTGAGCTTCCTACATTTTAAATCCTCCCCACCCTAACATTTATGTACTTTATAAACTACAATGGAAAGGGGCAAAATGAGTCCATAAAATTTCATATCTACTGAAAGCCAGCCTCCAGCTTAGAGACAGACTAGGAGTCATTAAAATATACATACATGCAAAAAAGGAGCTATCCTTTCTTATCCATGCAAAAAAATGCATGTTTTGTTTTTCATCTTCACTAAACTGACCTGCTGCTTCTTTCAGTCACTTCAGTCAGCCCACAAAGAGGCTGTGCCAGCAGCTCCAGCACCTGGGTAGAGCACAGGTAAACAGCCTGATCTTCAACCACTACCACTGGGAGCTTCCTTGTTTGCTTTGAAGGGAGGGACAGGAGAGGGGAATTATTACTGGCAGCCAGGCAAGAATCTCTCCCGGAAAAAGGAACTATTTCCAAAAGCAGAACTTCCAGTAGCAATAAATGGCAAATGCAGCCCCTCGAGTTTTCCCTGTTCATGCTGTTACTCTCTTGAAAAAGCCAATTTCACTGACACCAAGGACAGACATGTTCTACAGTGTCACTGAAGCAGGGATGCCCCAGGGATTATATTTGCAGAGTCAGTCACACATATAGGAACTTGAAGCTGGCATGTTCTCTAGCGCTTCCCCTGTTAGACTTATCTGATCAATACTACAGCATCTAATCAAAAGCAAATGTTTCCACTAAAGATTGTGCTATTTTGGGAACCTCACCCCACATGGTTTTAAAACTCACAATGAAAGGTTAGTAACAAAATCAGGAATGAGCTCAAACAGCTAATTTTCAACATTATGTTTTTTGCACCAGTGCTGGAACTCCTTGCATTAAAGTACATTCAAATACTAGTCAGCCTGAAATAGCAATCACTCACAGGTGCAGTCACCAGTGCCAAAATATTAACAGCTGAACCTGAAATTAGGGAAACCCGACGCTGGAGATAGGATTTTTGTATTAGGCAACTGGAACTTGAGCTTTCCCGCTTCCATGTCTCAAGTACATTCCAACAGTCTGATACACTGTCAGAAGTAACTAATGATTCAGAGGCTGTTTAACTGTAAGGAAAGACCTCCGACTGGCAGCAATAAAATTAAGGCTGTAACTAGCAGAATAGTGATACTGTCTACAAACAGGCAGTATAAGATCACANATCAGTATTGCCACACATTTCTAAAGCAAATTCTCATATTGTGAAACATCTCTTGCAAAACATCCAAAATAAGACAATCATTTCTGGTACCACGAAAACATTAGCTTTTTTTAATATCAAATTCAATTCATCTGAGAACTGAATTCTTTAGTTAGATAAAACTCATCACACAACTTGCACATGCAGGATAGTGAAGAACCAAGTAACAAATGCACTCACAGTACATTAGTTACAAACAATGGAAATTTCACAGTGATCCTGTTTTCAAAATAGACTTTTTCTTTTTTTTTTGCTTTTTATCAGTAAAATTCCTATTGAGAGGTGAAATCCTTCAGCCTTCTTCCTTTTGCACCTACACTTCTCTACATGTAAGACATGGTCTCATAATGCCATTAGTCTATAAATTACAGTCCTTCTACTACAAAAAATACTAAAAAAAAATGCATATAGTAGTCATTCATGAAGAGTTAAGGCATTGTTTGTTAATGGCACAGGATGATTAAAGAGACTGCCATAAAGCACAGGAAAAAAGCCACATGGGCTGTATGTTTCTGTTTATCTTACACACACACATATTATCTAAACCAGTCAGGTACCTGATTCAGTTCTGGCACTCGGAGCTACTCAGTTTTATCTCTCTTTTACAACTGTGACTAAAGCAGCTGGTCACAGAAGAAATTGCTCAGACTTTTGATTTCGGGCCGGCCTGCCTGCCAATTAGGTAAAACACTCATTACAGCCACCAGCAGCTCTAACTTCATCACATGGAAAGTTAAACAAAATTAAGATTCAGAAAACAGAAAAATGAGAAGACAAGACTTAAAATACAAGACTTCCAGTAGCCTGGAGGCAAGGAAAGAAAGATGTGTAAGTGAATGCATGCTATAAGCTCCATGAAAAGTGACAATTTGTGCTTACTTATCTACCACTACTTCAGCCATCTCCCTCTCCTCTATGCAAGCAGGAGAGTCTGCCAAGTTTGTGGCAGGGAAATGAAACCTCACATTTCTTCATCATCTGTGATTATTACACACCAGGTGCTATCCAGACTTCCAGGTTTCTGAAATATAGTATCTTTAAAGGTACATAACCTAAACATGAAGCTATCTCTAGAGAAAGACACCAACATAAACATTTAAACCTCCTGAAAGCTGCACTAAAAGTTACAAAGCTTGAGATTTACCCAAACCTTATCTGAGGCTTTCAAGCTGATTTTGGCGATAGACACAGTCCTGGTAATCCAACAGCAGCAAGTAAGTCAGCAACACATACAGCATCCCAGCATTTCTCACAGTCAACTCCTACAACATCGCTGCTCTGGAATACCAGTGCACCCTCTCTGCAAAATCCTCACCTGTGGCCAATAGCACTTAACTAATTCTTCCCAAGTTACAGATCACTTCTGATCTAGTTTACTACAGTGACCCTCTGCTGCCATATGGCATTCTGTATTACATATTTTCCAGGGTGCTGTATTTTGTGATAAGGCTATGTGTGACACAAAGCTTAATATAGGAAGTTGTACAGTGAAATGATGTATTTGTAATGGAGTACACTGCAAAGTTCCTCTATTCTTAAATATTCTTGTTTTATTAAGTCATGAGACATCAGCAGAGGTTGTTTTAGAAAAGTATCTTCCTTTCCCTTTGAAATAGGTTTTAAGATTCAAATGCCAGGAGGCTGTAAATGAGGTAGACAGGCTGCAGCATGCAATATTAAGTACCCTGTAAACTGGAATTTCTAACGATGAAGACTCTAATCCTATCTTTCCTCTTGAATTTTTCTATGGATTCCTGAACTGTGACTTTACTTAACCATGAAAAAATTTATTAAGTCGCATTTTTCTAGAACAAGCATTATCAGAATGACTAGTCCTATATCTACAGAAAAAATATCACTCTGCAAACTCTGCTGTGCTGCATTTGATAGAACATCTCTACAGCTTCCTCAGTGTAATGTCATATGAAGCTCCACTACAGATTGGTTCCATGATGAATCCTATTATCACAAGTACATGAAGTAACCCCTTGTGCCTTCCAGGTCAGTTTTGTCACAGAAATCATAAACCACAATAGCTTCCACAAAAGAAAACTTGTGTAACTCTACATTTCGGCAAAGAAGCTGTTATGACAACAGATTAAAAGACTATTCTTAGCAAAACTCTCCTTTTCAAAAATAATAGGATAAGACAAGGATCTTCCAATTCCTTAATCCTTTTTCAAATAAAAGATTATAGAAAAGAATGGTAAACGGGGGAAAAAAAAAATCAAGGTACACATTTTTAAAAAAGCTTAAAATATTCAGGTTTATTGCAAGGCACTATTTATTAATTTAATTTGTTTTGGCTTTTTTTTAATAATGCTCTTAAAATCTGAAATCACTGAAATTTCAGTAAAGCAACATTTCAACAAGCCGTTCTATTTTAAGCATCCAATTTAACTGTCAGAAGTGCAATCTGAGTGCCTGCTGCTGGACCCAGAAAACACATTTCATCATAATCATGCCTAAAACATGACTGAAAACACTGCATTCTGGGAATGCCATTCCACATTACTTTATGTAGCTCCCTTTCGGTAGAATCATGTGTCATGGCCCATTCAACTTACTCAGGTACTTGAAAAAGCTTAAGCACATATAACTTGAAATTGGCAAGAGAAGAATAAATTACTAATCTGGGCACAACACTGTTCCAGCTGACTACCAAAGGGACCACTAATTCCCACCATTCCACAAAGGCCTCCTGCATATGGTAGCTCTCTGCACATCCAATGACCACTGGCAAAGCAACAGAGGCAAACCATCAGCAAAATAAACCAGTGAATATAACTCAGAGTGCTTCAAGGAGAGCTGCACAAGTTTAGAAGCAAAATCACACTCCAGGATTACTCTCGGGGTAGGAGGAAGTGCTTGTTCTTTAACCTCTTCTTGCAGCGAAAAAAAAAAGCATATAAAAGCTAAATGTTTCAGCAAAATTTAAATGGTTTTTCAATTGTTTCACAGGACAACAGCAAACAAAGATACCAAGTGACCTAAAATAGTAATTAGATATCAGTGATCAAGAGGACAATAGCTATAGAACATTAGAGGAAGGAAGGGTTTGGGTAACAGCTGGGAAAAAAGTTTTCAGAATGTTTTAAAACTACATTAATTTTAACTTTTAATCCCAGCTACGAAAACTTAGAATCCAATTATGAATGTGCTACTTTTGTTAGTTCATGCATTTATCTGTGAAATACAAGCAGATTAATGTGCTATGAAATCCTGTCTAAAGTACTTGGCATAAAATACCTCTGTGATAAGAGCTTTAGAATGGAACAAAAAACTCCAACACATGACAATTTCAGCACTAAGAATTCCTTCAGAGATGCCTCTTGTAACACAATACAATATTTAGCGCAATAATTTCTTGAGAGTGGGGTGGGAAGGAAGGCAGCACATTTCAAAATAAAGCAACTATTTTCTGGGTAATTTGTAGGACACTACACTAATAATTATTAATAGCAAATAGTCTGTTCTGTTGTCCCACTTCTTTCAGACTTCATAGTACCTGACGCTCTGCCCCAGTGTATGGGGTTGGCATGGCCAGGTCTTGGCAGCTGAGGGACTACCATGGTGGCTTCTGTGAGAAGAAGAAGCTTCCTCCATGTCCAGCAGAGCCAAAGGCAGCCATGCCAAGACAGACATGCTGCTGGCCAAGGCTGGCCCAATCAGGAATGGTGGAACACCCCTGTGCTAACAGCTTCTACTGGGTCTGAGTTCATTTTCCCACAGCAGCCCTCACAGTGCTGGGCTTTGCACCAGGAGCTACAAAGGGGTTGGTAACACACCAGAGTTGTGCCTATTACTGAGCAGAGCCGGCAGCATCAACGCTGGCTCTCCAACATTCCCCCCATCAAAGGGCTCCCATCTTAAGAGGGCACACAACTAGGCCAGCTGACCCAAATTAAAAAGAAATATTCCTTACCCTATGACAGAAGTTCCCAAAAATAGCAGGAGTTTGGGAATTTCCATTCTTTAAATAAGAATATTAGCCTTCAAAAGCATTGCTGTGCACTGTGCACCAGTGCTGGTGGACATGCCTACAAAGAGTTGCGATGAGAAATTTTCTAAAGAAAACTAAGAAAGAATTTCAAATAAACTGAAACAGGGGGAGAATAAAGTAGCCCTCATCACATCAAGGTTTTCTGATTTTCCCACAATGCCATGCCAGTATTACCAAAACCTTTTTATGTCCAATATAATCTTATTATAAACTGAACAGTCTTCTTTCTTCCATCATCTTGACACTAAAGTGGCACAAGAACCTTGTAATGCTTTTTAAAAAACAGCAAAGAAACCCTGTCTATTGTTCAACAAGGATGAGTTTTGCGCTGCTGCAACTGTGCAAATGAAAGTCACCCACTGCTGGAAGGCTCTGCTGCTCATTAAATGAGCGGCTGCCACACACAAGGACCTTCCTGTTACTGAGTGTCTCCCGAGTACTCACTTCTTAGTGAAGTGAATCATGTCCATGTTACTACTCTTCCTTCTGTGAAGGTGACCAGGATGTTTGTCACCATCCAAAACACAACAAACAATCCAGAACTTATCAAGATTTATGCTGGTTGGCATGTCAACCATGGCATTCACTTTTACTGTTTCCATAGTAAAACTTAACATTAGGATTACATCCTCAAAACTATGTATTTTTACATGGTACTGCAAGTAGGCATTGTAACACATACTTACTCCGACATCATCTTAGGTGTTAAAGCTACTAAAGAATACATCTAGAATTCTCAAGGATGTGCCATCCCTAACATCAGATTTCCTACACAATTCTCTCAAGAGTCACACATGAGCAGCTGTATTCACATAGTAAAATACTACAGGTTCATACCAGGACAGCTGCATAGTTAAGACACGAAACACCTACTCTGGGTTGTAACTGTACTGCTCACCTCACTTTCACTAAGACCTCTGGTTGGTTTTGCTAAATAGACAAATATGTAAGAACTTATAGAAACAAATCAGATGCAGGACATCTTCTCAAAGCAGTACAAGCATTAAAGAGAGATTTATGGATCTACCATGGCCCTTTTTCTTTCCTCCAGCTGCCATTAGTCCTGCCACCCCCCTCTGCACTCATGGACTGCTGTTGTTACGAGCTGGAACTGAGCTGGTTTGCTCCATGAAGCTGCTTGCTAGGATAACCCCACTCCAGCAAAGCATAAGGAACCATCACCCACCCAGCAGATCAAAGCCCTGCAGCAGCAGCTGCCAACTTGTTCCTCCAATACAGAAAGCAAGACCTGGACTAACTTCAGCTGGCTACCAGGCTGTTGACTGCCAGCTGTTTCTTTAGAGATGGGTTTCTAAGTTCATCACAGTGATCACAGGTACCATAACCCTTTTTTTTTGGCCTTTATGCTAGCCTGGAAGCACTGCTGGCCTAGTCAGCTGGGAAGTTCAATGCAGGGCAGAAAAATCTGTATTGCCACCAGCAGACTTGAACTAAGATGTTTATCGCATATCATTACTTTTCTCTTCACAACTTCTAACACAGTTCTGAGCAAACTGGTTTACCTAAATCACTGTGCCTTTGTTTTGCCAACTTCCTCAAGCTACTTGGAAAATAGAAGTTTTAAAATCTATAAACAGCAGAATTATAATATGGCTTGAAGCAACCTTCATAGATCATCTACAGAACAAGCAGAACTTCAAATCTGTATTCCCCTCAGGCTGCTCTGGACCTTGTCGAGTCTGAAGTCTCTATGGATGAAGATTTCATGGCCCCTCTGGGCTCTTGATCCATAAGAGGGGGTGACTGCTACAACAAGACATTCATTCCCTCATGGCCTACTGAAATTTCCATTTTTATGTCTTGCAGCCATTGACTCATTCAGAGGGGCAAGTGGCTCTATCACCTCTACAACCCCTTGCTCGAGGATGGTTAAATGCAGCAATTATGTTCTCCCGCTCTGCTCTTCCTCAGGTTGCAAACCCAGTCCTTTGTGCACCCTCAGGTACCCGAGCCCCCATCCACCTGCAGAACCCAGTGCTGGATTCCCCCGTAGGTCTCTCCCACAGGGCAGTGTGTGTGATCCCAGCAGCTCTGCAGGGGACTTTCACAGCTGGGAACAGTTCCTTCCCAGTACCTGCGGGTCAGGCCCTGCCCAAGCAGCCCGGTCAGTAATGGCCCTTCAGGGCTACAGGGGCACAGTGCAGACTCCTGCTCAGCAGGAGCCCCAGCTCCTCTTCTGCCAGCAACCAACAGCTGAACAATCACTTTCATTTGATAAACCTGGGCATTTCCACGACTTTTGAGACTCCAGGGAGAAACAGGATACCCACTGTTGATCATTCTTATTTCACGAAAATCAAAACACCAGACTTGAGACATTTCAACTTTTGTTCAGCAGACAAGGGGAAAAGTTTGAATGGGTACAGACTACAATGATGTGACACTTTAGCCATGGTTCATAGTCAGAAGAATAAATACTGACATTTACCTGCACACTTTTATATATATTTATATATATCATCAAAAAATGCTTGGTATAGCATCAATAAAGTAATGGAAGGTTGCCAGAGTTGTGCGCTTGTCTTTTTTTTTCCCTTTAATACTCAAAAATCAATAATTACAGCAAGCAGCTGTCCAGTAGCACCACAGAATCAAAGTTTGCCCTTTTGGTTTATTTTAAGTGCACACAAAAATGAGCTCGTATACAGTATTTGCTTTGTTTGCAATACAACTGACCATTGAGCTGAAGTATATATTTCTGTCAGTCCTCATTTTACCATTAGTGTGCAATATTCAGCTAACAACTATTAATAAGCATCCCATCTGTTCACATATCAAGCAGCATTTATCCAACAATAAAAATGACAGAATGGGCAACAACAATTTTAGTATCAAGCTTACAGACAATCAATTTGAACAGAAAAAGAATCAAGAATTAGTCCTTAATAACTTAAAAGAAAAAAATAATTTAAAGTTAAGGAGAAATGTGCAGCTGTTAACTATAAGCTTGGAACACCAAGATCGTTATCTCTTCACACACAAGAATACCTTAAAAAAGTATTTCAGAATCCATGGCAAAACTGTGGTGAATTTCACAGCAAACAAGCAACATAAGTAGCTTCAACTGGATTTTTAAAGAGCTTTCAAATGCCAAGAGATCCTTCTGTAACATAAATGGAAGCCCGTTTCTGCAGGTTTTGAATTAAGGACTAAGGAGTTTTTTAAAGGAAGCATTTACAGCAATAAACATTTAGCCTTTATTAACAATAACAGACTCAAAAGAATATCAGTCTAATTTCCAAAGTGAAACACTATACATATACAAAATCACAAATACAGTAAAACTCTATACATACAGAGTACTTTTTTTGCCAAGGGGATTGGGAGGGTGGGAAATAAAGGTTAAGAAACAGCACACCATACTTTTCAGGAGGAGACTATTAAGAAGGACATTTGTATTTGTCCAGAATGCTGGATCAATCTTCAGAAATAAGGAGCTAAATGTGTACTTTCCATACATCTTTTAAACAATAAGCATCCAAATAATTAGGCAGTTGAGGAAGGATGAAAAATAAACCAAAACACGTATACAGTAAATAGCCATTTACACATATACAGTAAATAGCCATATATAGTAAATAGCCAGTAAATAACAGGCATAAAATAAATTCAGTCGTTAACATCTTGAAACATTTATTCCTTAATATTTGCATAATAACTCTACCTAAAGCATTTGCAAAGAAGGTTGCACCTGCACACCTAATAAGCCATCAAAAGCCTTGGTCCTTAAAGAGCAGGGTTAAAAGTAAAAATACAAAAACCACACACAAAAGGCAACCCTATTTCTGCCCAGAACGCACAGTCCAAAAACTACAGGACCTGGAACCCTCTTAGATCACCTTACTAATATTTCTGATTTAGAAGTCTCCATGAAGTATATGGTAGCCTGCAAGATGAATAAATGCTCATACAAGCCAGTGGTCTAAAAACCTTGGGAACTTCTGCAGTGGAAGACATTAAAATTCCTTGTTTCAGAGTACAACTTTGTACATCCTCTGCAACTCTGAATTAGTTTTGGTTCAGAAGATATTTCTCTCTCTATTCTCCTATCACACTTTTGCCTGGCTGGCCTTGAAAACCATCAACATCTGCAGGCAGCCTGCAATGTGTCTGGTCCTGCCCTGGCATCTCATGCTATGGATCCTACTGTCAAACTAGCCTGTGTTACACATCTTCGAATCAAGTGGGGAAAACGGGAAAATGTCTGTGCCCAGAGACTGAGATCAAAGCAGGGGACTATTTGAAATTCAACATTTTTATTACCTACTATTAGAAGAATCAAGAGCTTCCCTTCATTATATACAAAGAACATTCAAGTAAGTCGGTGAAATCACTTTGTCAGCACCCTTAAATAAGTTTGGCCCAGATTCGTTTCATGTTACAGTTTAAACCATTTCCAGGTTATCTAACACACGGATATACTCGCAGACACATACTGACGCTCCTCAGTTACTATTCTGCCCTGGAAGTGCATTTGTTGGCACCTCTAGAACGGAGACCAGGTCTCACGCGACCTAAAACACCATCACTGGTTAAGTCTCCACACCTGTAAGTAAAACCCAGCTGCAATGAGTAAACTTGCTGAATTCCACATGCACATGCCCTAGGGCAAGTAATACTTTCCATCCCTGAACAAGCGTAACACCCTTTGTGTTTGTATTATCAGATAGGCCAAAGCCTGTAGGATTTGTAGACTGCCTGAAAGCCTTCAGCAAGTCTGTTCTGTACAACACTGAGATTCAAAACCACACCATAAGTGCAAAAACATTATTGTAGCTGAGGAGAGGAATAAATAATCAAGTGGAATTTGTTTTTGTAGGTTATTAAAGGAGCTCAGGTTAAACTTCGCTGATGGTACTGCTCCAGGCAGAAAGGCATAAAAAAACCAGGCTTTGGAGGGAAAGCTGGATGTAACGACACAGAAATCAAAAGCAAAAGAAATTCTGCAAGGAGACAGCTCACTCCGTTTGAAAGAAATTTAAGAATTAAAAGGCAAAAGAATCAAAGCCACTGCGCGTCACCCCCAGCCCGCGTATCTACAGCAACTACATTATCCCAGAGAAGTATTTTTTGCTTTAAGAGGCATTTTTTAAAGCAAGGTCGCGGTAGTTGCCCCCCGAGGGCTGCATTCCCACCACCCCGCCCCACAGCGCTCCTTCCCCGCAGCCGGAGCGGCCAGCCCGGCCTGCCCNACTGGACCCACCACCACCCCAAGCCCCCCACGACCACCGCCACCACCCCCAGCACCCTTGGGTGCCACCCCCCCGCCCCCGCCCCCCCCCCCCCCCCCCCAAAAAAGGGGCCCCCCGCCATTACCCGCCCGCCCCTCTCCCGACCCCCGGCGCCGGCGGGCGAGGAAGGTCACCGGCCCGGAGCGCCCCGCACCGCCGCCCGCCCCCGGGCAAGGGCACGGCCGGCCCCGGCTCCTTCCCGCCCGCCCAAACGTAAACAAAACCGCCCGGCCCGGCCCCGGGCCCCGCGGCGNTCCTCACCGCCCCCGGCCCGCCCGGCTCCCGCCGCGGCCCTGCGGGGGCTGTGGCGCCCCGGCTGCCCCCGGCCCGCGCATCCCTGCGGGGAACCAGCATCGCTCTGCCTCCTCCGCGCCCTTTCCCCTGGAGCAATTCCTTTCCTGGATTACGCCCGGTAGCCAGACCTCTCTTCCTGCTGGGGCTTTCATGAAATATTTGGATGTTTTCAGGCCTTTGCCCTGGCGCTCTGTGCCAGTGCGCTGGCACCCTCCCTCGCACCCTGGCATCGGTGCCGCTCCCAGACATCTTTCGCGGCCTTGGCAGCTCCAGGCTTCCCGCTGCACGCCTGGCATGGCAGTGCTTTATCTATCTCATTATTGGGCACCTGGAGTGCTGTAACATTTTCTTGTTCTGTGTCTCTTTTGGTGCAGTTTTGCCTTTGGATCCTGGCACCTGACATGAGTACTCTCCTTAAATCTTTTCCTTGGTATATCATTATGGGATTTTTTTTCTTGTTTGGTTGGGGGTTTTTTTCTATTTTTTTTCTTTTTTCTTCAGGAAGGTCCCTGCTTTGAGACAAAAGGAGGCCACTCAGCAAGCTGCAGCAAGCCGCAGCAAGCCTTTGTATATTTTTACTGCAAAGAAGGCCCTGTGAGCAGTATTTAAAAATAAAAAGATAGGAGTAGTCGTTTTTGTTCACAAAGCATCCATAGTAAAGAACAGTGATTTATTTTTGCACCAAAATGGATTAACATAATACACATAGTAACTCAGCTGAGTGGGACTGTAATGAACGGACACAAGGTGGCTGAAACCACATAGCAATTTTGCGAGTAAATGCCGATTATGTCTATAGTCACTTTTAGACAAGCTGAAAATAGAAACAAGATATCCGAGGCATGTGCCCTTGCAGAACTGCTTCACTGGGGAGGAAAGACCTTGTCAACATCAGGAGAGGTGCTGGAGCTGGGTGCGGCAGCCCCACCTGCACCCTGAACCACCACCAGTGCTCCTAAGAAAAGTGACAGATGACAGCAGTAGGTGACTCTCTTCTGGAGGTTGCTGACCTGACATGCTCTCTAAGAGGCTGTGCTGCTTCCCAGGAATGTCAGTGAGAGATTGCCAAGCCTTGTACTGCCTCACTGGCTGTTATCTGCTGCTGATTTTCGTGTGGGCATCTCTGGTACAGCTAGGAACAGTCTGAGGAGTGTGGAGAAGCATTACAGGGCCCTGGGAGCAGCATTAAGGCACTCTGGAGCACAAGCAAGTTTTTTCATCAGTCCTCTCGGTCAAAAGGAAGGTGTTTGAAGGAGCCACTTCATCAAGAAGAGATCCATAGGAATTGTGGGTACTCAGGGACCCAGTTTTTCCAAGCTAGGGCTTGAGAAGCCACAGCCAGGATCAACATCCATATCCTCTTGTGCAAACAGATTGATAAATATTGTTTACTGAGGAAGATAGATATATGTGGAAAGACAATACCAACTATGGAAGTTTTTAGAAAATCCTGGAAGTAATACAAATAGAAGTAAATAAAGCACTTTTGGTAATAATATCTTTCTGAAACCTTTTTTTCACCATCGGTTATGGCAAAGAAGCTGCATTTCACATAAGAAAGTGAAATGGAAATTTGCTTGCAAACCCCAAATTAATAGACGTATTACAGCCTAGAAAGGTGTACAAACAAATCGCACATACTAATTGCTGATGAATACAGCTGATGTTAGAATGTTTCCTTTTAATAATGAACATTATCTAATGAAAGAAACATTGTAACAGCTAGATTTTTAAAATTAACTGCGTCTTGCAAAGCACTAGGAAATCAATTCCAAGGAACCACCTAGAGGGACCTCTATTCTCTCTTTAAATGGAACTGGAAACAGACAGTGCTTGCAAAATGCAGTTATACACTTGAATTCTGACTATTAGCAAATAATGATGAACTGGAGCAAATATTTTTGTTTAGTAGTAACCCAACTGAATGGAGCACTTGCTGGCTTGAGCAAATGTAAGAGGAGGCAAGCAGCCACCATGGGGCACCATGCGACAGGTTACAGACAGAACAGGAAGGTGGGGCCATGCTCACAGCTGATACTGAAGCTCAGACATTTCTGCACATCTAGTCAAGAAACTGTGTTCTCTCAAATATCATTAATGCTATTTACCCCTTCTTTGTTGTTCCTGAAAAGTTCGTCCTGAGCTGCCATAATTCCATGTACAGCCAATTTATATTAATTGTTACACTGAGTAAATAGGCAGGCAAAGTATGTGCAATCATTAGACATATTCAGCCAACTGGAAATTGTTTGTGGAGGGAGGTGTAGATTAACTATTAGAAAACAGTGTTTATGGGGTCACATATCTCATATTTCTACACACTGATATTAACACAGCATAGGGTGTTCTTTATTTATACTACTATTCAATAGAAATTTTTCATAGGCGAATTCAAGGAAAGTTCTTGGGGTTTGGCATTACCTTTCTAATTCTTCTAATTACATACTGGCATCCCTTCTTGCACCCTTAGCAATGAAGACTTAGTATTTGGCTTTCTAAAAATAATTCCAGAGCAAAGGGCATTTTCAGGATTCAGAACAAAGCCATAGCGAATTTTATGTCAGCTTTTTCTTCCTTGTTATTACAAAGTGATCATAATTGGAAAAGCTCCTGTACCATCCTCTCTTCATGGTTTCTGCTACATGAGTCCATCCAAAGTTGACCAAATTTTAGTGATGTTACACAGAACAACACCACTGATGACTCTGGCACTGAACACAGGGGATACTGAAGGCAAACTTTCAGTAAAGGTCTCTCCAACCAGCATTCAGTGTTACTCATCTCTGACCTTGCCCTTCTGGTTAAGAAAAAAAAAAGGAGTGTACCAATTCTTGCCAAAACTTTTAAATTTCAACTCCTAAATGCAAATACCTATTCTAGGTTAGATAATGTGTCATACATTATCTCTGAAAAGAGCTGGAAAATGAAATTGGCCAATACCAATAATCTTACATCCTGTCTAAATGCTAGTTGAACCTAGCACTACATATAATGATTCTAATACAAAACCTGATAACTTCAGAAAGTAGTTTTGAAAAACAAGTGACAGTGAGCTAAATGGTAGGTAGAGGAGGAACACAGACAACATAATCTCTTGTGACATGGTAAATCTTATGATTTTACCAAAGCATTTTGAAGGTACTTAATAGTGTGCATTAAGTCTATACTGCACAAAACCTTAGCACTCAGTAAACCCCATTAGGCAGAATAAGGAGGCTAACTTCAATAGCAAATGATCCTCTGTGGGTGAAACTGTACCTCTTTATGGTAGTTTGGTGCCTGCACACATCTCTGCCTTATGGAATAGTACCCTGTGATGACTTATGCACACTCATTCTAGGATCTTGAAATGAAGACCTATTTTGATCCCTTCAGCTACTGTAAAGAAAAAATATTTTCACTCTGTAGATGTTAATCTGATATACACAAGTATATGTTAATGTACACAGGTTTCATTATGGTGATAAAGAGCAAAACAAATAGAGAATCTCTATTCCAAAAGAGAGAAAAGATGATTTTTTTTCCCTTACAGCCAGCGTACATGTCCTTGTTGTATAAAATGGCTATTTTTCATGAAACTATGCATTGAGTATATACGTGGAATTCCATCCCATATCCTAGAAACATTTAAAGCTTCAGTCTTTCTTTTCTCAGATTAATGGCCTGAACTTACTTTTGTAATTTAGAAAGTGGTTCTATTACAATCTGAGAGCATTTGACATTAAATAGTAATCACTTCACAGCCTCTTGTCTTGTATCCTAGATGGATGCATTGGAGGATGTATCATAGGAATACTGGCCTTCCATTGAATCTGGGATCAGCAGAACTGTAATCAAGTGTCACAAACAGGAGCCACTCGTTCAATAATGTCCTCTTACTTCACATCACATCTCAAAAGCCGTGTAAGAAGCAAAAGCAAATTAAACATACTGAACTAGAAGTGGTATTTTAATTGGGTCTCATCCATTCATAGAACTTTCTAAAGATTTAGAAACTCCCAGAGGTTTGAGCCAGAGTTTGTCAGATATTGTTCTTAAGGAAAACTGGTTACTGTCATGAATGGCAAATAAGAGTTATGCTGCCTTCCTGCACTCTTCAAACACAAACTTAGAAACAAACTCCAATACACCTCCACTCCCATTTTAGTGGTATTTTTTTAATTACTTTAGGAATTATTTCTTAAAGGGAAACAGGCTATTCAGATACTGGCCTCTTGTCTTTTTTTTTTTTTCTTTTTTTTAACTGAGCTTAGGGTTACACAAATCTGATGTGATTCCCCCGAAGATACTGCTGTGAAACATCCCTGATAGCGAAGACCAGAACAAGAGCATAGACTCACGTCCCTGTATTACTTTGCTAAGCTAAATATAGATGACTGGACAAATTCCAATCTGCTTAGAAACTACGATGGAAATTAAACTTTAATTTGCACATCTAGTAGACATAGGGATGATGCTTGGAAGTACACTATCAGAAGGGTTTAGGTCCTGTTGTATGACTTGAGAAGATCCAAAACAAAAAGGGAGATTCCCTGATTTTTCTGAAAGCTCAAGCTCTGACAGCTCAAGCAGTCTATGATCCGCTCCACAGGACTCCAAACTAAAATTAGTTAAAACTTAACAGAAGCACTAGAAGTCTTCTCTGTTTAATAGAAACTACGGACGTGAGCTGTGGTTGTAGTTTTGACAGCTTGCTTGTACCACCATCAGCTGGGAAGTAAATAGTAATCTTCACCTTTATGTAAACTTTAAGAGCTTCCCACACTTAGGCATCTGTGGGATAAAAAGGCATTAATGTCAGAGAATAATTGGATTCTAGCCATTGCCGGTTCTCAGAAAGCTGGAAGGAACATAAGGGAGATCCTAAGCCTCCATCCAGCAGTTCCTTCACTGGGATAAATAGTCTTTCATCTTGTTAACCTTGTTTCATAGTGATCTAGTTACATAAACTTTGCTGCAATTACATGCATGTCACCTGCACACAGTGAGGATTCAACAGATGAATAGAAGGAATTCAACTGAAGCTCTCATACTGCATATTTTGAGTTTATGGGTCTGAAATACTGCTTTTTCAATACAGTACATTGTGAGTGATTTTCTAAAATGGCTGCTGTCAATGACTATTTAGAATAAAGAAGGAACCATTGGTGAGAATTCGATCTCACAAATCTGGAACTGCTGCTTATGCCAAGAGAACTACAAGTTTGCAACTGCGTGTTTTCATGAGAAGAATCATTGAGTCTTTTCTTAAAGCTATAGAACATAAAGTCTTTAGGAACTTTTATTAAGTAATGAAATCAGCATTTCTACCTGATTTAACAGGAGCATGTTCACACAACACATTATTTCTAGCAAAATGATTCAACAAGCCACACACACCCTGTTAACTCCACAAACGGCATTATACACACACCTACTTAAATCAAATCTGGTAGCTACAAATGCACCAGTAAAAACAACTTCCTATCTCCTTCCCATTCATTACCCAGGGAAGGAGTCAAACTTCTGTGTTGCTTTTGTCCTGTTAGTGTGACTGTATCGGACAATAAGCAAAATGCTTCCTGAGCTGCATCAATGCTCAGATTTTATTTTTTTCATTAATAGCCTTTTTGCTGATCTGTTGGTATCTGAATCCACAAATTCAAAAAAAAAAAAAAAGAAACGCAGTATCAGTCAACATCAAGGAAG
>VYZR01001345.1:45452-61315 GCA_013400675.1 Oxylabes madagascariensis | reverse complement strand
GCCTCGTTTTTACCCTTACTAGGATGAGAGTCAGTGCTGAAGAGGAGTTTGAGGCGTGGTGTGAACACAGAACTCTTGATCTTGGCCTCACAGGAATTAAGAATTTATCTAAAACTAAGTCCTGGAGCTAACACAGCTTTATTGGGCTCCCCATAAATATGGGAGTAATTACTTGAGCTTTGTAGTCCTTATTGATTAATTAATATGTGTTAATAGTGAGCTATGACCATTAGCATGTTTTACATCCCTCAAAGTATGATTTCTGATAGAATCAGACAGTTTCACTGTTGTCACTTCCAATTTACCTGAATTATCAGGCCAGTGCTTATGAATTGAACTGCCAGCAATGGCAGGGGCGTTTGGGGGGTGAGTAAAAGAAAATCAGGGTGAATAATGCAGATGGAGAAGGACTGGATTGAAGCCTTGTCATCATTTAGGAAAAAAAACGGGAAGAAAAGAAACAAGAGTGTGAGCTCTACCAAGTCAGCCCAGATTGAAGAGCAGGCACTGGACTTACAGTGGCTTAGAAAATCACCATAGGCTGAGCCATACCTGTCCGGTGTCCTTGAAATGAGACACAAAACAGGTTAATTAAACTCAGGTAACAGAAAGCTCAGCTGATTTTCTCCTTTTGTCTTCGGTGACAAGGTGTTGTGTAAATAGTGGGTGACTCTGGGAGCATTCATTTGGGATTTTTAGCTTCTTAAACTGAAACAATGTCCTGCCTGAGCCCTTGGTTTTACTTTAGGATAAACCAGATGAGTTAACTCGTGATTTCACAGCAAAAGTGGTCTAAAGAAAAATCTTAACCATGTTGAATGGTAAAGTTTTTTTCCTCAAAAGGATTTGACATAGCTGCCCAGGGATGTGCTGGATTCCCATCCCTGGAGGGATTTAAAAGCTGTGTGGATGTGACACTTGAGGACATGGGTTAGTGGTGGCCTTGGCAGTGTGGAATGTAGACTGGATCTTGTCTGTCATGCAGGAAATTTCCCTGCTTCGGGTCTGGGTTGCACAAAGAAATGTTTGTTGCTTTAAGAGCATTAATTAGGATACTAATTTCTTTCTGAAATACTTTTGACTAAAATAAAACTCCAGTATGGAAGCAGCAGTGGCCAAAAGCCCATGGTTTTTTTGCTATTACGATGTATTTTCTTCAAGGAGATGCTGTTATCTATTCCTGAGTTCTTCAGGTGTAATCTCTGTCTTCACTAAGGCTGTGCTAGTGACACTGCACTTGCAAACTGTTTTTCTAGTGGAAAATAATTTGCTTTCTGGTTAAGCACAAAAGCAGGGATAGGTGAGGTTCAACTGTTTGCTGGGTTTGGATATTAGTTTTCTGAAGTAATTAATTTCTCTTTTGAGAAAGTGTTTTAGTTGTTAGTGCTGGTGATAGATCCTGAAGGAGAATGAAGGTGCCTGAAATACTTCAGAATGTCTCTCTTTCTTCACGTGTGGAAGGGGTGGTGGAAATCCTGGCGATGGCTTTGCTTGAAAGTTGTCCTGCACCTTATCGTGTGTGATGCTGTAGATGGACCCTGCATGTGTGGTGAGAAAATGCTCAGAGTTTGGCCAGGCTCTTGTTCTGCCTTCTTGCAAAATTCCTGTGTGACTTTGAACGAGTCATTTGGACTTGTCCAAAGTCCAGCCCCTCTCTGGGAGCTCTTGGTCACAAAAATTAGTGTAGTGTTACTTCCCTGCCTCACAGGGATCTTGTGATGAGAGTATTTAGATACTCCAGGTGGCAGAATTAATGGAGAAGAGTTCTGAGATTCTGCCTGCATTTTAATAAAGGATTGGTCAAATTTTGAAATTAAATGGAGGAGGCAGAAGACAGCACTGTACCCTGTAACCTTGAAGGCTAAAAATTATGAATTATTGTAGAATCCCAGAGTGGTTTGTGTTGGAATCCCAGAATGCTTTGGGTTGGAAGGGACCTTAAAGATCATCCAGTCCCACACCCTGCCATGGCAGGGACACCTTTCATTATCCCAGGTTGCTCCAAGCCCTGTCCAGCCTGGCCTTGAACACTTCCAGGGATGGGTCAGTCTGGTGTCTAGGGCAGGCCCATGTCTCAGTTTTATTGATGACTTTTTTAATTACTCCGTTTCTTTACCTGGATTACACTATTTCAGTGTGTTCATGAGATTTACTGTAACTAAAGCACACAAGTCCTGCTTTGAGAGCTGTCACAGAGCTTACATATCCAAAGTTTAGTCTTTGGCTCCCAAATCCAAGAGCTCCTTCTTGCTCTTGGCACAGGTTTGGGCTTTGGGCCCTGGTTCAGCACTCAGCTGCCACTACAGTTTCTCTCTCTGTTCGTTAGTCCTGCTGATCCCTCATTCTGCCCATGAATCCAGGCGCAGAGTTTGAAATCCTGCCTTGTTTCTGTAGAATTGCAACAATAGCTGGAAACCCAGATTTTGGAAGTAGGGAAGGTTAGGGTTAGACAGATAAGGTGTCAGTGTGAATCAGTGTGTGCCTTGAGTAGAATTCAGAAGAATCTGGCTGCCAGCCCTGTGCTTAGTCAGAGGTCAGTCCCTTTTGTAAGACTTGGATTATGACAATAATTGCCATTTATATTATATTTTTGCCTTGTAAGATCAATCTCAAGTTCTCTCTCTCTTTCCCAGAGATGTAGAGCAGAGTAAGTTACTCACCCAAGTGGCAAAACGACTGGGTTTGCTCACTGCCAGCATCCATTAAAATTACTTTATCAGCAGAGAATTTCAGGGAATAAGTGGAAGAACAGCTTGTGTAGAACAGTGAGTCGGGGTTTGGGGCTCTTTAACCAGCTGAGAAACTTGAAGCCTCCTGAAGAAACGATGTGTTGATATTCTGCTCTCAGCTTGCCTCCTCTAATTTGTGTAGCGGTGAGTATTTGATTATGCCGGATTTATTTTCAGAAGTTTCAGGCTGCTCTTATTAATTGTCCCCATTTTGATCGAAGGCGTGTGGCAGAGCTCTGCATTCCGGAGCCGCTGTTTTGCATCCCTAAACAGAGCTGGTGACGCTGAGGCTTCGTGGCTCAGCTCGGAGCCTGATTTCCCTCCTTCTGCAGCGCGAGGCTCTCGTTTCCCCGGGATGAGAGCAGTCATTACAAGAATTACATTTTGTTTGTGAATCAGGATGAATGGGAGTAGAGGCCTTTTTTTTGAAAATCAGAACCCAGAGATGCAAGTGCTGGAGATAATTATGCAAACGTATGGATGAGAATGGCTCTGTGTTCGTTGACATGATGAGCACTTCAGGCCCGAGTTTTCTCTCTCTCTCTCTCTCTCTCTCTCTCTCTCTCTCTCTCTCTCTCTTGAAAACTAGTACAACTTCTCTGAAAATACTGGAGTTGCAACTGATGAGCATAGGTGATGAGTCAGATCCTTAATCCTCAGAATTCACAGCATCAGCTCCTGGTTTTGAAGGCAGCTTTGCTTAATATGGTGCAAAGTTTTAGGTGGTTCTGAAATATTTATATTGCTATGAATCATCACACAATGGTTTGAGTTGCAAGGAACCTTAAAGATCATCTCATTCCAATGGCAGGAATGCCACCCACTGTCCCAGGTTGCTCCAAGCCCTGTCCAGCCTGACCTTGGACACTTCCAGGGGTCCAGGAACAGCCACAGCTTCTCTGAGAAGCCTGTGCCAGGGCCTCACCACCCTCCAAATTGAAGGAGAGTTGTTTGTTCAGTAAAAACAGGTAAAACCAAAGCTTGAATTTCAGAAGACTGGATACTGTTATGCCCTAAATGCCCAAATTCTCTTCCAGCAGTGTCTTAGAGCTGCCCTGGAAGGGCCACAGTCTTTGTCTCTGGGCTTGATGATCCTTATGTGTCCCTTCCAACTCAGAATATTCTGGGATTATGGGATTTTTTTGGTGATATATGTCAGTGCTGTTTGCGGAACAGCTGTAGCTCAATGAAAGCCCTTCCTCTGAGCATCTTGTAAGAACCAGCTGCATCCTTTGGGATGGGGTAAAGGGTTGGATGGGGCCCTGATCAACCTCGTCTCTGAAGTGCCATCCCTGCCCATGGCAGATGAGCTTTAAGGTACTTTCCAACCAACACCAGCCTGGGATTCTCTGTAGAAAAGGAAGGATTGAATGAAACTATGCTTGGTCCTCGGATCTCATAATATGTGTGGAGAGAGAAACAAGCTTGCATAACCTAAAACAGGGTTAAAAAATTCAGAGTGGGCAGCTGGAAGTGGAGTTTCTTTGTAGTTGCTGGTTCTCGTAGGAAGCATCTGGAGCAGTAGTTCATGTGAACTTGGTGGTTGAATATCAGACTGGGTGATAAACAAATTACATTGCTTTGGAAATAGCAATGCCATACTTAATGCCTGTTTTTTATAAGCAACTGGACATCACCTNTAACCTAAAACAGGGTTAAAAAATTCAGAGTGGGCAGCTGGAAGTGGAGTTTCTTTGTAGTTGCTGGTTCTCGTAGGAAGCATCTGGAGCAGTAGTTCATGTGAACTTGGTGGTTGAATATCAGACTGGGTGATAAACAAATTACATTGCTTTGGAAATAGCAATGCCATACTTAATGCCTGTTTTTTATAGCAACTGGACATTCACCTCCGGAGTTGTTCAGGCTGCAGTTCTCACCAGCAGTGCATGCACAGACACACAGGAAAAATTTGGCATGTTAAGGAGTTCGACTTTGAACTGTGATGGTAATTAAAACTCTGGTTTAATTAGTGAGTTGTAGAAAGTGATTTTTTTAGCTGTGTACTTTGGAAGAACCCATTCCAGCTGGAAAGCCACAATTTACACCGTGATTTTGCTTCTCTTTTAATGGTGAGATGGCATTGAGTGACACCAAGAAGGTGCCTGTGATGTTGTGAAAAATGCTGGTGCTGTAATAAACGAGATGACAAATCCTGGATGTTCCTGTGAGCAGGACAGTGCAGTGCAGGGGGGTCCTACCTTGTGCTGTGTGTCAGAGAAGGGTAAATGTTGGCATCTCTCCCCATCCTGCTCTCCTCAGCTGATGGGACTTGATCAGAATCATTCTTAAACCAATTACCAGACTTAGGATCCTGTTCTGAACACTTTGGCTCTTGCCCACATCCATATTATGCAGATTATATCAAATGTAGGTCTTACAGCAAAAAGCACAACTGGTTTTGTCAGTCTTGAGCTTTGCTTATTAGATAAAGCAGTGAATTTTAATGGGAATTGGAGAAGGACCTCTGCAGAAGAGCATCTCCTCAGTGATGCTAGAGTGCTTCCTACTCATCTTCAGTGAGTAGAAGAGTGGAAAAAATGATTTCTTGTGATCATTAAAGAGTCCAGAGCCATTTTCTCAAGTGTTAGAGGTGTTAAGGCTGCTGTCTGGCCTTATTCCCAAACGGGTAATTGAATTGCTTTGAACTCCTGCAAGTTCAATTGGACATAGACTTAGCTCGTAGCTGTTTTTATGGGATTATTCTGCTGTGCTCCATCACCTAGAAAGTTAAGTGTCGGGTAAATGGTTCTTGTATCAGTGTGGGCTTGGGCTGTGAGAGTAGGTGAGAAACCCTTGATGTGTTTTGCCTTACTTTTCTCTATACAGTGCAGGCAGATAAAGGAAGAGAGCACTCTGGCCACATATCCCCACTGGAGATCAGAACAGTCAAACTGGGGAGGGAGCCCCACATCCAAAGGGTGAAATTCATTCAAAAAAAGAGGGTAAATAAACCTTGATGGAATGAGAAGCAAAGGCAGTGCTGGTGAGAGCAGCCCCTGAACCGCCTCCACTCCACAAAGTGCCCTTAGAAGGGAGGGAGTGGTGCTGCACTGGGCTGGTTGGGACCTGCTGGATATTTTATATTTGCTGGTTTGGGGCAGAAAATAAACTCCTTTTTTTTTACCTCCTTAGAGTTCTCCCTTCAATCTGATATTCAGGTACCTCAGGTTGCTTTTGGATGAGCCATGAAAGATGAGCATGAAGTTTTAATGCTTTAGAATGGTACCATTGAACCATCTATTTGGGGAATGATTGCCAAGTTAGTGTAAGGAATGTAAATAAGTTTGATGCTTTAGGCTACTTACTTTTTTTCTTTCAGGACCTGAAGAAACTTTGTTTTAAAGGACAAGATTCAATTGTTAGAAAATTGGTCACTTTTAGTTTTGAGCTTAATTAGAGATCTGCAGAGGTTTTGCCTGCAAAATTTCAGGGGGGAAAATGCACAGCTGTTCTCCCTTGGTTATCTCTTTTTTGGGTGTCTCCCCAAGGAAATTCGACAGCCCATTGTCAGTGGTGAGAGTATTGATAGCAGATAAAGCATAGGATGTAGAGAATATTTTGCTAAACAGGCAGCAAAGTTTGCTTACAGCCAAGTCAGTCCACAGTCCATGTTCTCAGGGAAAGTATTTTCCATCTTGATTTTCTCCTATACCCCCCAATCATTCTGCTTGTCTCTATCTTATATTATTCTTTGCTACTTTTGCAGTTGATTGTATTTCACAAGGAAAAGAGGGGGAAGTGAATTGAATTACAGGTAGCCAGAGGAGTGCAGGAGGATAAGAGGCTCTTACTGCAATGTGGGCGGGATGAAGTTGTGGAGAATATACACTCATTAATGAGGTGAATGAAATTAGGGTGATTCTAAAATGGCTGATTTAATTAACTGCTTTGTAAATTGATCTTTAAACAGGCTAAGTTTATTAATATATTTTAAAAAGGGAAAATAACCAAAACCCTGCTCAAGTAACAGTCCTAAATAATGCTTACTGTAGTTATTCATTAAAAAGTTGTGGATAGTTGGCAATGTTGGAACATGTTCAATAATACCATGTTTTGCAATATTTGTTTTGGGGTTTTAATGGAAAATTCCAAGTTCCTGCTGTTGTTTTCGGTACATAAAAGTCCCTCAGGATTATCTCTAGATCTCATGGCTGTGTAGAAAAGCACGTGAAGATGGGAACAGGAGTTCCAAATCCAGAAGACCAATGAGATGTGTCAGTGCAATAGATGCTGAGTGTGCAAATATAAACACGGCACTTTGGACACCTGTGTATGACATTAGTGAGACCAGCAGGGAGATACTCTAATTTTGGTGTTCTTACCTCTTAAGTGGTGAAAAATTACCCAGAATTGCCTTAAAAGTGTTGGAGGGCTGGAATAATTCTTAGCATGGACAGATAAGCAGAGCATTGATTTTAGGTTGTTTTTTGTTTCAAGTTGTCAGCGTTTTTCCAGTGGATGTGTTAAACACAGTATCATGGAGTTAATTTGACAATAGGTTTGCTACTCTTACATTACTTTCTGCAAGGCTTTAAAGTCTACTGATGAACAGGACTCCAGAATACAAGTCGGAAGTCACTGAATATCTTATTCCTGGGGCAGAGGGTGGCCTTGCCCAGCAGCCTTTGCATCCCTGTGAATGGAAATTTCTGCACAAGCTCAGCTGTATCAAACTGGGACAAATTGAGGCTGGAGCTCTTTTCCTTGAACGGCCACGAGCAACCGAAGGCCAACCCCTGCCCCTGCATCTGAGAACTCTGCACTTCATTAGCTAGAATTCACTAAAGGACACTTGAGATTCACCAAATAATTATGTGTAATTCACTAAAGGAGATTAATTTGGCCTGGGCACCCAGATCCAGGAGCTGAGTCCTGGCACTTCAGACAAATTAGGAATGACACCCAAATTTTAGAGAGAATCGCTGGCCCTGGCCACCAACTGCTGCAGGAGGTGGTGAGGTCCTGGCACCAGATGGCAGTGGCTGCTCCATCCCTGGAAGTGTCCAGGGCCGGGCTGGACAGGGCTTGGAGCAACCTGGGATGGTGGAAGGTGTCTGTGCCCAAGGCAGGGGGTAGAACAAAATGATTTTACTGCCCCTTTCAATCCAAACCATTCTGTAATTGCATGATTCTGTGTTGCTTGACATTCTTGAAGCCATCTGGAAAGTCTTGCTTTTGTCAGATGGGAGTTTTTTAGTTCACAGGGCTACAAGGACAAAAGTTCTGGGTTTCTGTGTCTGTGATAAATGGACAATTAAATAATTTAAAGTATGTTTTAGTATTAAATGTTGAAGAGTCTGTTAAATAGGAATTTTGAGTGAAGGTAATTCTGGTAGGAGGCTCTGGCTCATTAAATTCTCCAGTTCAAACAAAGAACTTGAGCACATGAAACTTGGTATTGACAGATAAATGATCCAGGAAATGGTGACATTAGAAATAAAGGTAAGAAATGCCCAAACCAGGTGTTTCCCTGAGGCAGGGTGAGCTGGCATATCCAGTGAAAACCACCTCAAGGCCAGATGTTTAAAGAAATTTTCTGTTTGAAAACTATGCTGCTTGGAGCTGTCTGTGATGAGTCAGTAAGTTCCTGTGACACTTCTCCCAAAGCTGGGAGAGGAGGATGGAGCAGCCCTGCCTCCCCCAGCAGCCAAACCTAGAACACAACGTCTGTTTCCAAATGCTCCTTGTCAAGCTCCGAAGGT
Organism: Oxylabes madagascariensis; assembly: GCA_013400675.1. Classification (NCBI taxonomy): domain Eukaryota; kingdom Metazoa; phylum Chordata; class Aves; order Passeriformes; family Timaliidae; genus Oxylabes; species Oxylabes madagascariensis. The sequence continues at coordinate 52,884 of VYZR01001345.1, read as the reverse complement.
CTCAGGCTGGGATGCCACTTCCAAATTGTGGTTGTTACAATTCCAGTCAGTTGCAGGAGTTGAAAGTCGACTGCTGCATTGCCTGCCGTGCCCTCCTGTGGTTCAACAGTCTGGGTGTTTGTCTTGGAAAATTTAAAATGGCCTGGACATTTCCAGTAATCAATTTTCCAGAGGACAGCACATTCCTGTTGGGCTGAAGCACTGATGTTGATGTAGAGCGTCTGTCTTCTCACACAGGCATTTTCTTGGATGGGAGTCATCCCCTTGCATTGTCCTCCTGCTTCCTTCTCCCACGAAATAATGGAAGGGGCTCAGTAGTAGCTGGATGAGAGCAAAAATGGGATTTTCTTCTCATTTCTGTATTTCCCAGGCTGCAAGTGCCATTCTTGTGGATTTGTGCATCCTGGCTTTGTCTTTACAGCTCCACTTCAGCTCTACTCCCAACAAGCCAGGTCTCAGTGTTCTTCTTCAGCCCCAGCTATGGATCTCGAGTCATTCCATGACTCCTGCTGGGAGCTTCTCTGTGCCAGGGCAGAAATGGACTTGAGGAGTCATCCTCAGAATTTTTGGGGAGGAGTAGGCAGCCCTGTCCCTGGAAGTTCTCTCAGCCTGACAGCCATTGTCCCTCTCCTGGCTTTCACAGGGTCCTTGGAATTCTTCCTTGACTTGCCCTCAGCTGTGATTTGCTCTGGCTCGCAGGGATTGTACATCAGCTCTGTCACATCTCCTGGAGTTTGAGTGATCTCTTCACCCTGTTCTCCTGCAGGAATGGCAATAAACCCTTGACTCACGAGAAGATTCCTGAGAAGGATGGAAAATGCCATATTCTGCTTGCCAAGTTCTGCCTGCCCTCCATCTGCCATCCCTTCTTCTCAAGATCTAGAGTTCTGAAGGAGGAGATCTTGTTGTTTATGTGACATTTGGGTCTGTAGCCAGGAGACTTAGGAAAGAAGAACGATTAAGGGAGCATACTGTGATTTTTTTCAGTTCCATTTCTGGGCTTTGCAGCAAAAAATGTTCAGTGTTGTGGCACCTTGGGTAGTTTAGGAGTTAAAAATGATTTTGTTGAGCCACCAGGATGGTCGAGTTACTTGAGAAGCCAGTCTCTGGAGGGGAAAGGGCTGAAGACTTATTTCTTTAAATGAAAGCTCAGGAGTAATTGGATGTGCTGCACTTTCCTTGTCAGGGCAGGCAATCGGTGACAACATTCCAGGTTCAAAAGTTCCTGCTTCAGAAATCCAACTTCAGTCAAATCGACTTGGGTCCTACAGGCCACTAGAATTTCCGCTGGGTGTGTTTTTATCTTCTTTTTTTTTCAAGGTAGCAAACGAAAGTTAGGGCAACTTGAGCTCTTTGTAGTTAAGATTTGAAAGAGTTGAGATTCATAAATCTCATGTCATAACTGGTTAAAACTTGTCCAGAAAAACTCAGATCTGTGGCCATCGCAGAAATCTGAGATTTCTGTCTGGGGAGTACTAAACGCTGGGCAAAATCTTGTCTGAAATCAAGTTGCAGCCTTAATTACTAAGCAGCCACAGTCTCTGTAGCAGTGACTTATCAAAAGCAAAAGGGTACAAACTGCAGGGTTGGTGTAGGTGTGGGGAATGCAGGAGAGGCCCGAAATGCTGTTGGACCACTCCAAGGAAAATAAACCCTTCTGCTGTGTAGTGAGGTGGGCATTCGTGGCAGGTGTCCGGCTGAGGTTGTTTGGAGGTGGATTTTGGAGCTGTCGTGTGCGTGTGTCTTAAAGTTTTGCACCAAAATTCATCAAGTGCTTTTCAAATGCCACATAGAACAATTGAACTGAAGTATTTTGTATTTTACCTCATTTTCAGCCTGCTGGAAACCATGTCTCACTACACAGACGAGCCAAGATTCACCATAGAGCAGATCGACCTCCTGCAGCGCCTGAGACGCACGGGAATGACCAGGCATGAGATCCTGCACGCCCTGGAAACCTTGGACCGTCTCGACCAAGAGCATAGCGACAAATTCGGGAGAAGGTCTGGCTACGGGGGCGGCTCCTACGGCAACAGCACCAACAACGTCCCGGCGTCTTCCTCGACGGCCACGGCTTCCACACAGACCCAGCACTCCGGGATGTCCCCGTCCCCGAGCAACAGTTACGACACCTCCCCACAGCCTTGCACTACGAATCAGAACGGGAGGGAGAGTAACGAGAGGTTGTCTGCCTTCAACGGGAAGATGTCGCCCACCCGCTACCCCCTGGCCAACAGCCTGGCCCAGAGGTCCTACAGCTTCGAGGCTTCCGAGGAGGACTTGGACATCGACGACAAAGTGGAGGAGCTGATGAGGTGAGTGAAGGTCTCTGTAAAAAAGTTCGGAGGTGAGAAGTGCCTCAGCAGGAATGGGTGCGTTGGAAGACTGCTCAAATAGGGATTGTAGGGTGGTAAAATGCTGGCACAGGTTGTCCAGGGAGGTGGTGGATGCCCCATCCCAGGAAACATTCAAGGTCAGGTGGGACATGGCTCTGAGCAACCTGATCTAGCTGAAGATACCCCTGCTTGTCGCAGTAGGTTTGGAGTAAATGACCTGAAATGTCTCTTCCAACCCACACTGTTCCATGAGGATTTGATGATGATGATCAGGAGAGCAGGAGCTGCTTCAGGCAGTTGTTCCTGCCAATGCTCCAAGAGTCACCATCCCAGAACCTCTCACCTGCCTTGTGGCGGCAGCCCCTGGCCCTGTGTGGGTGTCCCACAGTCTGACTGTTAAAATAATTTTTCCAGTGCTGTACCAAAAATGGGGATGTATGTTAGAGCACTCGTTTTCCACCCTACTTTTATTCAGGATTCCTATCAAATATCAATGCACATGACTTCTCCGCCACTATTTCACACCCATTGTAATTCCTTCCATATAGAGGGAGAGTAGGGAATCCAGCTTGGATTGGTCAGTGCTTTCCAGTGGGATCTGGAGAGGATGCATGTTGTTTGTTTATAGTTTGTGGCAGGGATTTGCAGAGTGGTGCAGGAAAATACAAATAATAAAGAAGAAGCAGAAGTTTTTTCTGAGAGCCATTTGAGTGTTTTGGTTTTTTTTCAGGGCTGACCTTCCTTTACTTTTAGCAGCTTCCTTTTAAGCATTATGGCAAAGATGAAAGGAGGGGATTATACTCCTGAGGATGAAAGTCAGAGTCAGTGGGCTTTGAGAGCAGAAATAAAATAAGAGGAAAGGCCAAATGTCTCAAAACAGTTTTGGTCATAATGTTGGAATTTATCCTTTTTCCCCCAAAAACTGCTCCATTCCTGAAGTACCTATGGGAGCACTGGGGTCCATAAGCTCCAGAATGGAAATGTGTTGGAAGTAGTTTGGAGATTTCAGGGAAAGATGTGGCTTTTGGGGGAGAGGATTAGGGATGAGCAGTAAGGAAAGCCGATCAACCTCATTTGGTGTCGGGTGCAGGATGACGGAATCGTGCAGGAAGGGGGTGAGTACATCAGAGTGCCAAGTTCCTATGGCTGAGGTTTGGGTTCCTGTGCAGTGAGTCTCAGGTAATGCTTTTAGTGCTTATTTAAACTGAAATTACTTGTGTTCGCAGGCATATGGAAAGATGAGTGTTGGGTACAGAAATAAAAATGAGCCCACAGCACAGCATTCATTTTGCATTTACATTTGCAAACTTGAGTCTGCCTTCAATGCAGCTGGGGCAGGAGGGGAGAAGGGGAAGGGAAATGTCTCATAAAGCCTAATAAAGGCTGGTTTTAATTGCCTGCCCTTCTCAGGAATGGAGAGAGGAAGGAGAGGGGCAAACTCTGTGTTTATTGCAATTGAAATTTGCTGCGTATATCAGTACATGTGCAACCTCCGATCTATTTGCTTTTTAGCACAGTTTTAGCCCCTTCTGAACTACCTGTGCAGACCTTGTAAAAATCATACAAAGACCTCAGTTCAGACAGTGCAAGCTCTAGACTAAGTAGGGGACTAGAGGAGGTGTGTGAGGACAGAGGCTGCAAAATTTTGGGTCCTTTCCTTGGGATGCTGGAGGAGGTTGGTGTATTCATATTCATTTGGGTAGCTAACCATGCAGCCCCTGCTATCCTTTATTTTTTATTCTTCTGCCTCATTTTTATGAGTGAGGTTTTTATGCTGGTATGAGAGATTTATTCATCCCTGTGTAATGAAACTTTGTACATTCCATATGGCAGTGCTGCACCTAATATGAATTATATGGGACATGAGTCATCCATTCTCCTGCTATGGTACTTTGATCAAACGTGACACTTGTTAAAGAAAGTGTCCAGCTCTGAGGCACTTGGGCTGTTTTGATGCCAGCCTTCCCCACTCCTTGTCCCCTAAATGAAGGAAATAAAGGCATTTTGCATCTCGCAGGTGCACTTCGGTTCGTCCCTCTTTTTGTGTGTCCTGTTGTTGTTTTGTTTTGGTAGGAGGGACAGCAGTGTGATAAAGGAGGAAATCAAAGCCTTCCTCGCCAACCGGAGAATTTCCCAAGCAGTTGTTGCACAGGTAACAGGTAAGAGCTCGGGGAGTCCTTTCCTCATTTTGGGAATCTCTGTGTCTGAACTGCCTGTCTGAGCATGGTGCAGATGTTGGAATATCACTTGGCTTTCTGCATTGCAGTGCAGATCTGTCAGCTTAGTCATGATAATGTATGCCTTTGATTTAAGACCCATTGTCCTGCACATCATGGAACTTCCCCAGTGAATCACTTTTTTTTTTTTTTTTTCCTGTGGCTTGTGCTGGCAGATTTTATTTTACAGCATTATAATAAAGCCTGAAGTTCTTATCTTAAAATGAAAACAGTTTTCCTTAATTCTTAAATTGTTGTTGAGTGTGGCAAATAGATGCGTATCTGCATCTCTGGGTATGGAGAGAGAAAAGATGATGTGTATTTATATATTAAAAAGTATATGAATAGTCAGGGGACACAGCTATAGCTGGTATCACTGCAGCCAGGAGTTGGAGGATGAGAGCTGGAAGTTTTATCCATCCTTTGAGTCACAATTAATGCAAATCCGAAGGGAGGTTGAGGGATGACCAGACCAGCTCAGGTTGTACCTGGAAGGAGCAGTGGTTCTGGGTGCCCGGTGCCCTGAGCCTTCTCTCTCACATCCAGACAGGTGAACTCACTGCAGTGGTGCCTCTTCTTCCCTGGGTGTGTTGCCAGAGCTTTACAGAGAGGATAACAAAGTCCTGTTGCTCCTCCATAGGGTGGGATGTTACTGTTTCTCCCTTCCAGGCACACAGGCCTCAGAATCATTTTGGTTGGAAAAGCCCTCTGAGACCATTCAGTCTGACCACTCTCCCAGTACTGCCAAGGCCACCACTGATCTGTGTCCCCAGGTGCCACACTGACATGGCTTTTAAATCCCTCCACAGCTGCCTCCTCTGGGCAGCTGTGCCAGGGATGGACAGCACTTTCCAGGCAGGAATTGTTCCCACTATCCAACCTGAACCTGCCCTGGCACAGCTTGAGGCTGTTACCTCTCTTCCTGTCCCTTGTTCTCTGTCAGGGAGCTGTGCAGAGCCAAAAGGTCCCTCTTGAGCCTCCTTTTCTCCAGGCTGAGCCCCTTTCCCAACTCCCTCAGCTGCTCCTGGTTCTCCAGACCCTTCCCTGGATTCATTCCAGCCCTTCTTTTAGGACGAAGTCTTGATGATAAAATTCAGGAAGTTCAATCCCATGTTACATCTCTTAAGATTTTTTAATTTTTTAACCCAAACTTGGGTAAAAATCTTGAAATAGATAATTCTTAAGGTTCCCTAATGTCTGGGAATACCAAAGCAGTAGGAGGGAAATTGTTCTTTTATGATATTTCCAGGATTTGAAATGTCACAGGAGCCCCCTTGTCTGGGAGCTGTGGGTTTGAAGACATGGCAGCAGTTGAGGTGGGCAAGCACAAACTGGTGCTTGAGCCACAGAGCCAGGAATTCCTTCCCTGTCTCCAACTTTTCTGTGTTCCTGGGTAAAATGACTTGTCCTTCCCTGGTCTCAGTTTCATCTGGAAAATCATGAGATTAACAATTCGTGTAAATGTAAGGGATGTTATTGGCCTTATCAGAATGCTAGCGCTAATACTTCAAAAATTAATGTGTAAGTTGAGTTGCTTAAATTGTACCTGAACTCCAGAATTTTGGTAGTTAGTGGGTCACTCCCCTGCTTTTGTTCATTCCTTGCCGGAATACAGTCCTGGAAGAACCCATCTCTGAATTAACCTCTGTATAGCACCCAGCAAGTCAGGCTGGCTTTCCCTGCAAGAGAAGTAGTGCAAAGAGAGGAAAACTGCACAAAAGGAGTCTTTCCAAAAGGAGCCAACCTTTTTTTTTGTCAGTGGGACTGCCACATGTGGGGTCATTGAATCAAAATCACCACACCAGATCCAAGTCTGTGTCAGTGAAAGGAATACATCTAATTATAATTAACTGAGTGTCTTGGTGCATGTGTTTGATACCCTGCAGACCTATCTCTTCACACCTGATCCTTTCCCTCCTTCCATCCTGAGCCTGTTCTCTTGGATTTCAGCGGGCATTAAATTGGCATTTAGCCTTTGGGAGCTCTCATTGTTTCTTCCTGTGAGTAAATGACACCAACCATCCACTTCAGACGTGGCTGACTGAATTTCACACCCTTCCCACTCAACCCTCCTGTGGAACACGAGGGGGATCCACAGTGTGCTCACAGAGGGGCAGGGGAACGCTGCAGGGTGTCAGGGGGACAGAATGAGGGCTGAGCTGAAGGCACTGTGGTATTATCTTGTTTTCAAGCCAAATCCATGAGAAACCAGTACATCTTTGCGTCTCTGACATCCTCCCTGTGCTTGGTGGGAGCAGATTCATTTTAAATAACCCCCCGGCCTTGTGTAAGCAGATGTGTAGCACTTAACGTGCCACTCTTAAGTAGGTAGTAATAGCTTATCTGAGAGAAATGGTAAATCTCAGAGATGTTTGGAAGGACTGGATTAAAGAGTGTGGTCAGCTCTAGCAGGGAGAAACATCAGCTTCCTCTCAAAAGCAGGGAGTGGTGAGGAGTGACTGAAATAGCTCGGGACAGAGATCCGGAGCAGAGCGTCCCAGGGCTCTCCCTTCCAGAGCTGTCTCAGGCCTGATGAGTGCTGGATGACTTTGAGTATTCTTCAGATGCCTCCCACATCCCTTTCAGCTGGGGAAGAGACTCCCAAGGAATGTCTGGAAACCACTTCTGGTTCAGTAGAAAACCAGTTTGTATAGGCAGAGGCTTTGCAGAGTGTATGATCCCAAATGGCATCAGCTCAGGATTTACAGCCTTAGTCTTACTGATAAAGATTTTCTGTAAAAAGTCACTTGTACAAGAGGAAAATAGAAAAATTAGCTTTTAGTCTTCATCCCTTCTGCCCTGGGAAGAGGCAAGAAAGAAATGAAAAATTTATGGCTGATTCTGTCCAGGAGAGTGGCTTGGCTTGGCTATCTCTGCTGG
>VYZR01001345.1:3965-20753 GCA_013400675.1 Oxylabes madagascariensis | reverse complement strand
ATCTTGATCATAATTTATGAAGCTGAATATATTTCATCCCTACAGTATTTTACGTTGCATCATTGATGCAAATTATGAAATGACTAAGAAACAGACCGGATGCAATTTGATGTAGTCATCCACCTCTCTCCTCAAGCTAGTCTCTGCTGGGACACTCTAGAAATGGAAACTGTGGTGTTTTTGTACATCTGTTAGAGATGTGGGAGATTTGGGTTTGGGTATTGAAAGAATCAAGTGGTCTTCACACTGGAAATCATCCAGTTGTGAATGCAGATACATAATCACCCGATCTAATTTTTCATTAAATTCTTCTTCTTTGTTGTTCTTGGTTTAGTTCTCTGTGTCTTGTGCTCTGTAAGGTCTTCGCTGCCGGGGTTTTCTCCTGATTCTGCCGGTGCCACATTGCCTTAATGCTGGCTTTTGGTATTAATTTGCCAAGCCCTTGGCCGGGTCGCTGTGAGTGCTGGGTTTCACAGCCTTGTGTGGGGTACTGGGAAGCAAAGCTGAGGAGTTTTACTTGAGGCAAGAACAGAGTAAAAGTGCTGTGTGACAATAAAGCTACACCATAAAGCAATGGGAATATGGTTGTTTAACTGTTGTGCTTTAAAAGGCCTCGTTGAGCTGTAAGGATGAGCTGTTTTATGTGACAAGTTTTGAAAGAGTGGGAGAAAAATGCTCTTCTGGGAGCCCTTGGAAGAAAGACACTAATTTCACTTACAGGTCACTGGAGTTTTCCAGGCTTGGCCATGATATGACTCATAAACAGCAGCAGGATGAAGGTAACCAGACCCCTCTGGCCCAAGCAGATCAGGTTCCCTTGGTGCCCCAGGGTCAGGAATAAGCATTTGGCCACTAAAATGGTGTTCGGCGTTGCCTATGGGCTGGTGCCATTTGTCTGGTAATTTGCATTTTCCTCTGCAGGATTAAGTTTTGACTCTAAGTAGACACATCTCAGTTTAATGGACTGTTTTCCCTAATGAAATGCAACTTTCAGTGCACTGTGTCCGTGTGTCCTGCAGCTTCTGGCTCTGATGTTGGTGCACACAAGGATTTGGTGGGCACCTGGTTTGGAGGTCCTGCTCTGGGAACCTCAGGAAAGTGCTCATTCATTTGGGCTGATACCTGTCCAGGATAGAGAAACAGAGATCCAGGAGACAATTCCATCCCGCTAATGCACTCAGAGGAGGGCTCTGTGCACCCTCCTCTCTGGCTGCCTCCTGCAATTAGAACTAACTTTGATGGTTTAGTTTAATGCCCGGAGATAAGAGGGTGGAATCCAGACGTGAGTGGAATCTTTGCAAAACGCCTCCTTCCCTGTGAAATGCTGCTGTGATGCTGTATAAACATTTTTTGGCTGAAGATGAGGGTGTTGACCTGCTCCATCACTGAGTTGTGCCTCCTGCTTTTGCTTTTCTCTTGGATTCAGTTAGTAAAAGTTGGAGCTGCTAAAAGTCCGTGTGTCAAACCAGCTGAGAGCGCTTCAAGTGACGAATCTGAATGTGATTGCAAAATTGTGAGGGATTTGTTTCTTAGGAGCAGGCTCTCCAACTGAAAATGCACAGCACCAATCAGAATTTGATCCATGAACTGAATGAGAAGGGTGAGGGTTGAAGGGGTAGTTTCTCTTTTTTTAAAAAGCTTTAAATCAACAAAAAATTCCAGTTCAATTAATTATTATATTGGTGCCAACCTGATAGAATGAAGATTAGAGTTAGGGCCATATCCTGAAATGTCTGATGCACCTGAAGGTCTGAGTACAGGGTATGTGTATTAAAGGAACTAATTGGTTTATACTGGATTTCCAGGATGCTGCTTGTGGTTTCTGTAATTCAATTCTCCAGCCTTTACTGCTTTTTTGGAATCCTCCCAGGGTAGTTTATTAATCCTTGGTCTTAGGTTTTTTGGACAATAGATTCGGGTCGCTTTATCCCTTTACTTTTTTATTTTTCTGTAGATATCTCCCTGAATATTTATGCTCTGAAGGTTAAGAGGAGCGGTGGTTCCAGAAAGTAAAGTTCTATATTTAACTGCAGACTAGGTGTGGTTCAGACAACTGCAGTGCTACTGATGCCAACCTTGACCTGTTCTCTTCTGGAGCCTCCTGCTCGTGGAATATGCTGAGTTTTGAGTGTGTCGGTGTTGTTGTGTGGCTTTGCCCTCCTTTGGGAGCAGAGCTAAGACTGCAAGAGTCCTTTCTGTGCAAACTCGAGGTTAAACTTGAAAGCCTCTTTCTGGTTCACTTTCGTGTTCTTTTTTTGTTACGTCTTGTCCCACAGATAATGTTGTGTTTTTTCTTTTTTTTTCTTTTCTCTGCTTTGCTGCTTCTTTTCAACCTCTCTCATTAGAAGTATGAAATTGAAAATTCCCTTAGGGCTTTCTCTTTTTTAATGAAGCTGTGTTGTCTTGTCAGTCTATTTTTTTTACTATTATTTTTTTCCCCCAGTGATTTATGCTTCTCTTCTAATCATATGTTGGAGTAGAGGTTTATCTTCTTTTTCAGGCAAAAAAATAACTAAGATTGGCAGCAGAATCAGTGATTTTATACCCATTTTAAGGCACTTCTCCTGAGTGCTGAGGGGGGGAGTTGAGTGTTGTTTTTTAAGTATATGCTTTATCCAAAGATTAAATTAAAATAACTGTAAATTCTGCCCTAAACGAAAATGAATAATTCATCAGTTGAACGTATTTCAGTTTGTCTAGGGAGGGGGGACTTAGCTTTCTGGTTGAGCGTTATTTGGTTTGATTTTATGGCTCTGGGTTTTTATTTTAACACTTGTCTGTGCTTCTGAAGCTCCTTTCGTAAAGGTGTATTTAGATTAAATAAGACTGAGATGCTGTAGATCCCCATCATCCCCATTTCATAGGTGGCAAAACAGAGTCAGGTGTTTCACTTGCCTCAGAAGAGAAATGGGTTTAGATTTCCAAAGATAGGGGGGTACAGTTTCGTGCTGTAGCTGAGCTGAATTAACAGTTTGTCACCAGCTCATCCTTAGGTGTTACCCTGCCTCGCCTCCCTTCTCAATTCCTCCTCCTCAGTTTCCCTGCTCCTGCCACCCTGCGCTGTGCCAGAGATGTTTCTTGTCTGATGGAAATAGCAGCCAAGTCAGCCTGCTTCAGGAAAAAATAAATCCCTTTTATTTCCCCCTGCGTTTTCCTGAATTGTTTTGGCTTGCTGTTCCGGGCCAAAGGACAGGAATGCACAGCTGGGAGCGCCAGGAAGGGGAAGTTTAACAAAAAAGATGGTGATTCTATGGAGTTGTTTGGTCTGCTTGGTTTTGTTCTGATTTTCTTTGGTTTCAGTTGGATGAGTTCCTGGTTTCTTTACAGACATGGTTGTGGTGGCACCGTGGAAGAGAGGTCCTTTGATTTTTCCAAGGTACAGGAAAGCATTAGGTCCATGAGGATTAGAGGGATGGATCACCTTTCCTCTGAGAGAGTTAGGGGTTTCCAGCCTGGAGAGGAGAAGAATCTAGGGAAAGCTTGGAGCCCCTTCCAGCACCTAAAGGGGCTCCAGGAGAGCTGGAGAAGGACTTGGGACAAGGGATGGAGGGACAGGACACAGGGAATGGCTTCCCACTGCCAGAGGGCAGGGTTAGATGGGATATTGGGAAGGAATTCTTGGCTGTGAGAGTGGGGAGGCCCTGGCACAGGTTTTCCCGAGGAGCTGTGGCTGCCCTTTGATCCCTGGAAGTGGCGAATGGTGGATGGGGCTTGGAGCGACCTGGGACGGTGAAGGTGTAAGAATTACAACAAGATGAGATTTAAGGTCCCTTCCAAGTCACACCATTCTGTAATTCCATGGTTACTGTGGCATCACTGCCCAGCCCTGATTTAATCAGTTGTGTTTTTGTTTCCCCTCCGAAGTGGACCCAAGCTGAGGAAGGTCATCTCCATGCCGAGAGACCAGTCACTGCTGCATTCCCATCATGGTGCTGGGAGATTCAGCCTCGTTTCCCCTCCTGGAAGAGGCTCATCCCACCCCGATCCCTGTGCCCTGGGCATGGTCCTGGCCCCGAGTGAGATGAGGCCTGACGTGCCTTATTAGAAATCCTTCCGACTGTGAAAGCGCTTTTACTGCAGCTCTCCTGAGCGCCGGGGCTTCCACGGCTTCCCCGGGGAGCACAAGAGCTCTATTAGCTCCTGAAATTCAGTTAGGAAATTTTCTTAGTTAATTTCATCCCATTACTCTTAGTTATGTCTTCCAGCAGAACCTTAATACCGGCCCCATAGGGGATCTAAGTTTCCTGTGCAAGGCTTTGGAGGAGATTTAAGTTTGGGATTCATTGCGTTTCTCCCTTTCCAAGCTGACAGCAGAGCAGGAAGTAATGTCCTTTGGCCCCTTCCATTAGGCTGCTACATTGTTAGAAACAGAACAGCAGCTCCTCATCAATATAACAATGGCCACGGGTTGGCTCGGGAGTGCTGCTCGTCTTTCCTGGGTTTGCTGGGAGGTGAGGAGGGCTGGGAATTATCCCTGCTGTCCCTGTGACCCTCAGGTGTCCTTGAACCTTTTGGTGACTCGTTGTTNAGTGTCCAATGCTGGATGGGGCTTGGAGCAACCTGGGACGGTGAAGGTGTCAGAATTACAACAAGATGAGATTTAAGGTCCCTTCCAAGTCACACCATTCTGTAATTCCATGGTTACTGTGGCATCACTGCCCAGCCCTGATTTAATCAGTTGTGTTTTTGTTTCCCCTCCGAAGTGGACCCAAGCTGAGGAAGGTCATCTCCATGCCGAGAGACCAGTCACTGCTGCATTCCCATCATGGTGCTGGGAGATTCAGCCTCGTTTCCCCTCCTGGAAGAGGCTCATCCCACCCCGATCCCTGTGCCCTGGGCATGGTCCTGGCCCCGAGTGAGATGAGGCCTGACGTGCCTTATTAGAAATCCTTCCGACTGTGAAAGCGCTTTTACTGCAGCTCTCCTGAGCGCCGGGGCTTCCACGGCTTCCCCGGGGAGCACAAGAGCTCTATTAGCTCCTGAAATTCAGTTAGGAAATTTTCTTAGTTAATTTCATCCCATTACTCTTAGTTATGTCTTCCAGCAGAACCTTAATACCGGCCCCATAGGGGATCTAAGTTTCCTGTGCAAGGCTTTGGAGGAGATTTAAGTTTGGGATTCATTGCGTTTCTCCCTTTCCAAGCTGACAGCAGAGCAGGAAGTAATGTCCTTTGGCCCCTTCCATTAGGCTGCTACATTGTTAGAAACAGAACAGCAGCTCCTCATCAATATAACAATGGCCACGGGTTGGCTCGGGAGTGCTGCTCGTCTTTCCTGGGTTTGCTGGGAGGTGAGGAGGGCTGGGAATTATCCCTGCTGTCCCTGTGACCCTCAGGTGTCCTTGAACCTTTTGGTGACTCGTTGTTCTCAGCTGTAAAATACCCACTACCAGCTTGGGAGATGAGTCAAGCCAAAGGAAAAGTGCCAAAAGCCTCTAATTTTTGGGTTACCAAGGAATATTGGCATTAGGAAAAACTTCCTGACTTCAGGAATGGCACAGCACTAAGCAGGTTATCTACAGGAGCTACAGAACATTTCTCAGGAGCAAATTAGCTGAAATCTGTCAGGATGGTTCTGAGATACTTGATCTTAATGCAGACAGAAACATCAGGTGATTTCTTTATATTTTTTCCAGCTCTTTCAATCCTGTCATAAGGTGTTTGTTAGTCAGCAACTTCCATGGGGAGATTCAACTTCATTAAGTCCTTTGAGACGCAGGGAATGAGATTTTTTAGGATCTTTGCTGTTTGTGCTCCTGAAATGCTTTGAGATCTGAGCAAAGGCACCCAGCAAAGTTCACTTTACCAGTCAGACACAGGCAAGAATCATCTGCCTGTGTGAAGGTTCAAGTGGTTTGGCTCAGGGTCATTGCTCTGTGTCTTCATAAAATGCAAGAGCAGCCATTTTCTGCTTGGCACACAGGATCTGCCTTATTTTGCATTAGATCAAGCTCTGTTCCCTCTCAGACATGCATAATATACAAGCTTTCTATTCTAATCAGCTGTAAGCAAATCCCAGTTGTTTGGCAGATTGCAGGCAGTAAAATAGAATGCAAGGATGTCTGTCCAAAGCCTCGCCAGTCTCTGGTTTCTTCAAGGATCCAGCATCTAATGAGTTATTTTGCTTCCTAAGAGCTCAGGTGCTTTTTGTATCCTTGTGTTCTCTTTCTCTCTCTTTTTAAAAATAATAAAAGGATCATCTGTGGGAGGGGCAGCTCCTTGCAGCAGGCTTCAGATAAAATTCTTGTATCTGCCAAGGTCAGAATAACTGAAATCAACATTTAGAAAAAGCAACTTTGTCAGTCTGATCTGTAACAACACTGGCTTGTGCAGCAAACCCGCATTTTAGGAATGGGAATCCTCCTCTAGTCCAGATACTCTGCTGCATTCCTCCAGCGCCACCTGAGATCCTCGGTGTTCTGTCCCCCTGCTCATGAAGGTGACAAGCAGGATCTCATCCCGGGTGATGATGGTTGAGGTGTTTATCATTCTTTCTACCTGTCCTCTCCATCCTGTGCCTGGTTCACACCTGGCCAGCAGCCATGTGGCTGTGGACAAAAGCTCTTATCTCCTATCCTGTATTTTTAATGCTGCTATTGCAGCTCTGGGCGTTCTTATTATTCACATAAATATGTAATTCCTTCTAAATCCTGCTAAGGTCTTCAGGGTACTTCCGGAGAACTAATTATACCTAGTTTCATTTTATGTGCTAAAATGTGTTTAAAAAGTCAAAGGTCCCTCTGGCATGAGTATCATGAGAAAGAATAAGGCAGAACATTGCATTTATCCAGGATCATTCTCTGTACGTGCTGCTATCAATGTGCTGCTCGTTTATCTCCTCTCTGAACTTAACAGTCACTCTCTTATCTCTTCTCAGACACCAAGGCTTCCCTTGCCTCTAATAATATTAATTGTCACTCTTCTCTGGACCTTTTCTTTTCTTGCATTCAATTTTTAGTGACCTGGGGCAGGTGAGTGGGGACCCAAGCAGTTCTGATTTCCATATTTCCAGGGTGAATATTCCAGCTTACACAAGCAGCTGAATCCAAGTCCTGTTGTTCTCTGACCTCCAGCCTATCGTCTGTTTTTTTTTGCTGATCACTTTTGGGTATTGATTGAGAGTATCTCCTCTTGGAATAGTCTTTCCTGAAGAACTACTACTGATTTAGACCTGGTCATGTATGTGAGGAGTTCGAATTTGTTGTTTTCCACATGCAGTGCTTTGCTTAATGCTGACAAAACAAATGAAGTTCAGTTGTGGGAGTGTTAATTGCTGTGAATTTCAAAAATACCGGCTTTATTTGTATCCAGTATAAATAATTTGCTTTGCAGAACTTTATTTAATGCAACTGTTCGTGGCAGTTGTTTTAGGGTGCAACTTGTGTGAGTCAAGGGCTTGTGCTGAGTCCATACACAGAACCTCTTGCTCTTTACAATCGTGTTGAGACCTCTAGATGCTGCCTGCTGTAAGGACAGTGTAAAAATATAAGTCTGTTGCTGTGATTTCTCTTCCTTTGAGCTTTCTTGAGTTGCCTCAGTCCTTCATGGTGTTATTCTTCCTGTGTCTGTCCTGTTTCAAGCACACAGAATGAATTCAGAACAAAAAGCTTGTATTAATCAGCCAAATTGTTATTTTCTCAGCTATTCTAACGTGGATTCAGGAGGTAGGGAAAGCCATGACAAACTTGTCACACAGACTGTGTGAAGTGGCCCTTGGCAGGTTCAGGCTGCATTTTATGTGGTTGTTCCCCTGGAACAAACCCACTGAAGTGAATTACAGAATTAACTTCCTGAGTGATCTGGGAAGCGGTCAGAAGGAATTCAGGACCAGGCTGGCACCTTGTCACCTCTGGCTTTGCTGCTCCTGTCAACAAGGAGGATCCAGGAGCACCATCCAGCCCAGAGCGTGGTTGGATTTTCCCATTCCTGCTTTCCAGAACTGTGCAGAGCCTTCCTGCTGACTCTCACTGCAGCTCAGCGCTGAACAGAGTCCAACCCTACCTCAGCCAGAGGAAACTCTCTGCCATCGAGTAACAGATGTGAGGTCTTTACACAAGTAATAAACAGAGTCATTACCAGGAGAAGTGAGGGGGGAAAATTCCAAAGTCAAACTCTTAAGTTGTTGCATCATGTATTTATGGGCTCTTGGTCAGACTGTGGAGCACTTTAAACAGCCTGAAAGAATGTTCTATCAGAGAACCATATGGGCTTTAGCCACAAAAGTCACTACCACATCCTAGATTATTTTTTAATTCTTTTTTGGGGGGTTTATTTTTGGTGATCCAGGATAGCCACAGCTTTCTTTTATTTGTTTGATTTTCCTTTGGAACACACGTAAGTTTTAATTTGTTTTGAATACTTTGCTGTGTGTGAGGAACTCTGTCAACAGGGTAGAAGAAGCGCCTTTTATAATGCTTTTCTCTCTGGATTGGGAATAGCAATATCCTCAGCTATTGTCAGGCTTGGCCTTTTTGGTGCTTTTGTTGCATTGTATCTTTTAGTCACAGTGACTTCACAAAAACTGATCTTCCCAGCTGATGATCTTTCTGTGGCTGTGAAGTTGTTGTTCCCAAAGTAGGTGACCTTGGATGCTGCACCATTAAATTTCTGTTTAGTTCTTGCCCTTAGGATTGTCTATTACTTTTTATGGTGCTTCAATTCACTTGTATTGATGTGGCTTCTGACTTCGGTCTCAACAGATTCATCACCATGTGCAGACTTTCTGTCAGGATCATTAATTGATTTTGTTTTTAAGATGCTCCGAAGATGATACTTGAGGAGTATCCCTGATTGTTGTCTTCCATGCCATTAGTTTAATTTTTCAGCCTCTTCTTAGTTAGATGTTTCCTTTCTCCCCCATCTCGTAATTATACTCATCTTTGTCTTTTCGAAAATCATTAATAATTTCCCATTTGTCACTTTATCAAATACTTTTTAGTCCAGAAATGCTAAGGATAATTAGTTTTTCTGGTCAACAATTCCTCAGTTGTTTTTGGAGCTTTACTACCAGCACTGTTTAAGTCAGGCCTCCTAAAAGGATTGTCCTCAGGAAACTCAGCTGATCTTAGCGAGGGTGACAATGACATTTAAGAGGAATCACATGGAAAAACCATTGCTCAGGGTAGGGAGCACAAATGTTGGAGTAAAAAGCTGTGGATTGATTTAATCTGGTTTCTTGGCTCTGTATCTTTTAACTTTGCTATTCTTCTACCTGTAAATTCTTGTAATAATATTAAAAGAGTAAGATGAAAAAAGTCTGTTTCAGAATACTTTTAAAGGAGTTGATGATCTGGGTATAGAAAGCACTCTTGAAATACGAAACTTGATGGGTGTTGGTAAATGAAATAATCTTTTGAGTCTTTGGAGCTTATTATTTCCAGGATGACTATTCATAGTCCTGTAGGCAAAAAAAAAATTATAAAAAAGTTGGATAATAAATTCAGCTATTTCCTCTCTTTATGGATGGTGAATGCTCACTGAACAATCATTAGCAAATAAAGAAAAAGTTATTGCTGTTGCCAGGTTTGAGAAATATTCTTTAAAGATCCCCAAGTTTCCTGATGGCTGAAAACTTCCCTTAAATCTCCACCTTTGCTGTATTGTCTATGCAGAACCTCCTGAAGCTGGTCTTGGCACTGTAGTAGTTTAATCCACTGGCATTACTGGATTCATTCATTATTTCTGATATTCCTTTGCTTGTCCATCTGTTGTGTTGTATTTAGGTTGCAAGGTACAGAATGGATTGATATTAAAATATTAATACATTTTCTGCTACCTGGCTGTACAACACTTAATGGATAACAATTTTGGCCCAGATCTTGGAGATACTGGGTGTTAGGAAAAATACACGTATTGAGCCCAAAGTCAGATTTCATCTTGTCTTTAGGTGCTGGATATCCAGGTGCTGGATAACTTTAGGTGCTGCAAGAATTGGTCTTATCTGTGGAATCCTATAGGATCCTTTCATTTAGCTGAATCAATTTTTATTTTCTGAAAATGCAGCAGCAACTGGGGATTCTGCTGAGCTGAACCAAATCCGGTCCAGGAGTGGAAATTGAAAACAAAAAATCGTGGATTTTTGAGGGAAAATGTTTGGAGCTGTCAGTTTATACTAAGATTAATCCCAGATTTCAAGACTGGTATTCTTCCTCTCCTGAAGGCTTGGACCAAAGGGAGTCTCCAAGATTCCCATCCAGAAGAACTAAAACCTTATGTGAGGCTAAAGTGAGAACAACCTGAGGGACCTTGGTGCTCACACTAACATTATTTATACACATGCAGAGCTGACCTTCCCACTAAAGCACAGTTTTGAGGCAGGGATAGGCTGTTCTAGAAATACCCAACCAGATGAGCTGAAAACTGAGCTCTGGCTCTGCTGAGTGGAATATTTTGTTCCAGAGAGCAAACAAAGATGTTCTGCGTTGAGTAATGTAAAAACCAAGTTTTGTTATTTATTTATGTTGCCATATAAAGCCTTGGAATCCTCTGTTGCCTTGTGAGTGGTGTCTGTAATACCCTCAGTGTTGATTAGAGTTTGTCTGGTTGGAATTGAGGGTCACCAGCAGCAGAACAGCCCTTCCCAGTGGGTGGGCCAGGGCTGATTCCTGCAGGGCATCATCCCTCCTTGGAGATGTTTCACCCATGGGCTGACCCCGCCTTGGCTTTGCTTGTGAGGACCAGATAATCCAAAATACAACTGAAATAACTCTTGCCCTGTACCACGTTAAAAAATGAGATGTTTGTTTCGCAGTTGTTTGCAGAAAGGTTTTGTTTATCACTCATGAAGTCCAGCGGATTTAATGCACATAAATATCCCTGCAGCATGGAGGTCTCAATTTAAATATTTCAAGTAAATAAAAGAGAACAAGAGATCCTATTATTCATGGTTAGATGCCTTGTTAGGAAGAGCTTTGAAGATGCTGTTTGCTCACACCAACCGCTTGTTGGAATATCACGGGACAGTTCTCATTTTGTCTTGTCTTGATGTGTTGGTTACTTGCTGGCTTCAACAAAATGTCCACTTTTATTTTCTGAACAGTTTAGTGAACCCTGTTGACTTTGACAGTTTGGTGGTGCCAGGAAGTGTAAGGAAAAGTTTAAGGATATTCAAAATTTCAGCTGTCAGTGTCTTCAAGGTGCCTTAAGCAGAAAGTACCTGTGTGTTTCACATTGCTGCAAACTCGAAATCTTGGCATTCAGAAGAGGCCTGTTGTGTAATTTCAAAAATGCTCTTATCACCAAATCCAATTACGAGGAAGAGTAAATCGCCACCTCGGATGTCTTAACTATTCTTTTTTTAATTGTTAATTATCTCGACAGTAGGGTGCTGGAGATTAGGAGGCGCAGATTATCTTTTGCAAGTACGAGGCTTTCAGAGCTATTATCAATTAATTCTGTTTCTAAACAAATTTTAGGATAATATTAATAGCTTGATAGGATTGTGGTCCTGGAGACCGCTGTCAAAATTCTGAGAAAGTGATGTTGAAAGAATGAAAACCTCATTGTTCTATTAGCTTTGAAGGTCATCCAGCTTTACCTGCTCCCATGCAAGGTGTATTTTTGGCATTTTAATCTACGTGGCAGAGGAGATTCCTGCTAAGAAACATCAGTGAAATGACTCTCTCGGAGTTTAGACAGTGGCTTGTAAAACCAGAATTGAGAGTTGGCTCTGTTGTGTGGTTTTTAATGTGTACTGACGTGGCTTTGGAATTTATGTATGCAGACACATCCTGAGGTGTGAAATAATTTCAGTTTCTCTCTGGTGCTCTAAGGGATCTAGTGCCAGTGAGATCTCGTCCAGATTTGCACTTGCAATGAAAAGAAATCCAAGAATGAAACATTTCTTAGAGTGAGAGGCTTAAAAACTGTGTTGTCCCTGGACAGAGTGTGGCAATACCCTGGGCCCAAAAGCTCAAGTTGAGACTGCGAGAGATTTTTAAAAAATGAGGACTTTTACAATTTGTTTCCAAAGGTGATTTAAAGTTACGGTAGATCTTGCATTGGATAAACCCCCAGTTTTTTATGTTGGGACTGGATATCTCTGCAGGTTGGACAGAAGATCTGGGCTTAACCCCAGAATTGCTGAGAGACCTCTTGTCAGTGCTGTAGAGGAGGTCAAGCTACAGTCTTGCAGTGGTTTCTCCATTCCTGTAAATCCATGGACCTGTGGAATCCATTGGCTTAATGACGGTGCTGTGGAAAAACCAGCAGAGAGCTGCAGCCATCATGTTTGTCAGTAGTTTTTCTGAGTTAGGGATTTTTTTCTTATATTTGTTCTGCTGCTTAGAAGGTCTGGTTGAGCTGATGCCTCAGCTGAAGTTCATCCAGAGAGCTGCACTTCCCATCCTTGCCTGGTTATGTTTTGCAGTCCTGGGGGAAGTTCTCAGCTCCATCAGAGTTTATCTGTGGAGGGGATATCTTTGAGCTTTAATTTTGCTGTCAAAAATAAAAATGACTTTATATCATGGGTTTAGGTGACACCCATGTTGTTAACTAGGGAATCAGTAGAAATATCAGTAGATAAAACGGGTGGTGTCATCTGCTGACCTCGCTGAGAATGGCATTAGTGATATTCTTGGCCAGTATTTACTGGGAAATAAACCAGTCATTACACTTTCTGATGAGATTATGCTCTGAATGTCACTTCTCTGACAGTCTGTCTCATGCCACGCTGAGATAAAATCTCAGGCACAGATGACAGACTAACTTCAGAAATATTTCCATTGACGTGACAGCCTGAATAATAGTTCTGCTAAAAGCCACAAAGACTGGAACAGTGACCTCTGGCTGCTGGGTGATACTGGGGTGATAAATGTACTAATGAGAGATAAATGGGTAACTATATGTGAGTGTTTTCTGTACCTTGTCAGTGGAAAGCAGAGGAACTCTTGGGAGGGAAACCAGATAGGGAGCTGAAATTACAGGCAACTTATCAGAGCCAAAGGAGCAGCTTTCACCTCGTGTATTTTGAGACACCAGAGGGCTTGGCAGGGAGCTCCATCCCTGGGGACAGCACAAGCGTCTGTTCATCCACAGGGGTGGGAGCTGGGCAGTTCTGCTTTTCCATCCCTCTCTGGGCTGGTGGCCGAGCCTGTGGCTCTGGCTTTGCTTTCAGCATCCCTTGGAGAGGATCTTTGGGAGCTGCTGTGGAAGGAGCTGGGCCCAGCTGCCTTTTCAGCCGTGTCCTCCCGCCTCCCTTGGCTGCACAACCGCTGCTCTTGGCACGTGTGGGGAGCTGGACCGGGGAGGCAGCCGGGCACAAAACATTCCTGCAAAAAGGGACTGAAGGAGAGGATGGGATCGTTCCCTTTGCTCTGTGATTAAATTGTGTTAAGCTGGACTGCAGCCTGAGTTTCGGGGAAGATGAATCTCGTGTTCCTGGAAGTGTCCAAGGCCAGGTTGGACGGGGCTTGGAGCAGCCTGGGATAATGGAAGGTGTCCCTGCCCTTGGTAGGGGGTGGGAACTATAGAGGGTCTTTAAGGTCCTTCCAGCCCAAACCATTCTGTGACTCTTTTGCCTCTAGCAGAGGAGTCGGAGCCCCAACAGGAGTGCCAGGATATTTCAGGTGAAGTGAACACAGGGATGGAAGTGGGAACCCGGGGATGCAAACATAAAGTGAAGTGAGGGGGTGAGCTTGCAGCATGTCTGCTGTTCCTCAGTAAACATCCATCTGTGTATTCTTGCCTTCCGTTAATTGCAAGGTCAATTATCCTTCCTCCAGTGAGGGTGATGTGTCCTCATACCTGAGTGACCTCACCTGAGAGTGATTCAGCTGTAGCAGCACCGTGAATTGTTACCCTGCAACACATTTTTTGAGCCTCTCCACTTTGAACCCCTGCCAGACTTGGAATTTTTAACCATTAGGTCCTGCTGTAAACGAAGCATTTCCTCAACTTGGGGTTTTTTGATCAGTTTTGGGGGACTTTATCTCTTTCCGTATCTGGAAAAGCACCGACCCCGCCCGTCCTTCTGCTGCTCCGTGGTTGTCGTTTCAGACACTTCCCTGGCAGCTGCAAAGCTGATAGGAAGTAACGAAACTTCCACTGTGGATTATCAGGAACACTACTGAGGCATTGCTTAATGCATCTGATATCTCAGCCTCAAGAACAGAGGGGAAAAAAAAAAAAAAGATTGGCAGCTATTGCAGGAATTCAGAGAGGGGCACCTTGGTAAAGAATCAGGGGGAGGCTTCTCCTTCCATTACAGAGCCCTGGGCTGAGATGGATTCCCTCTCCATCATTGTCCTAAGCACATTATCCCTGAAAGAAAGAGGGTTTCTCTGAATCTGCAATTTTTCTAGGCTTCAGTGTTATTGAAATGAAACGGCTTCAAGGATATCTACATTCTTTACCATCATATGGATTCTCATCTCATGTAAATTATTTGGCCACTTTTCATTTTAATCCTCCAGTGTCATTTTCTACAAAAGAGATCATTTGGTTTCTTCATGGAAGGTATTCAGCTGACAGCTGCCCTTTGTCTAGAAAGCAGTGTGCCTTTGCAGGAGTTACTTGTGCCTACTCCTTTTCTTTTTTTCTTTCCTTTTAAGTTCATATTGCTTCATATTTTTCATCTACAGCTTTCAGAAACTTTTCAGGCTATGAACAGGTTTGTGGCTGTGAAGGGAATTTCAGACATCCTGCATTCTTTCCCTGTGTACTTGGCTGATAAGAAAGAGAACTAGAGGCAGAATAATTAATTTACTGCAAGAACTGTAGTAAAAAAAAAATCACAGTGTTTTCATAACTTTTACATGAGCAAACAAAACAGTCAGTGATGAAGTCTTGATTTTTTTTCCATGGCTTCCCTATCTTGAAAACTTAATTATTCTCATCTGCTTTCCAGGAATCATAGAATCATGTAACTATAGAGTCATTAGGGTTGAAAAAGACCTTTAAGATCATCAAGTCAAATCACCAGCCAGCATTGTGTTCACCACTAAGCCATGTCCTCAGGTGCCACATGGTGGGAGGTTTTAAATGTGCTTTGTGTCATGGCATGTCAGCCACAAGACCTTGATGGGATGGGGATGAAATGTGATGTGTTGGTAGAGTTTAAGCATAGGAAATTTGGAGGCTGAGGAGGAAAATCAGCAATTAGGGTTGGGTAGTTTGGGTTCCCTGGAGCTGTGAGACCTTTTGCTTTCTGGGTGTGAGCTCTGATAAAGCAGCTTGCACTCCTTCAAACACTAAAAGCACAATATGGTCATGGAGAGGAACAGTGTGGCCTCAAGAATGGCTGTAAGCTGAAGGGGGGTAGATTTAGGTTGGATTCTGGGGAGAAATTTTTCCCTGGGAGGGTGGTGAGACGCTGACACAGGCTGCCCAGAGAAGCTGTGACCGCCCCTGGATCCTTGAAATTGTCCAAGATTGGATTGGAGCAACCTGGGATAGTGGAAGATGCCCCTGCCCGTGGCAGGATGTTGGAACTGAATTATCTTTAAGGTCCCTTCCACCCCACACCATTCTGGGATTCACTTCTGAGAAGATTCAGTTTTGGGGAGCACAAGTTGAGGGCTGGCCAAGTTTATAGGGAGGTTGAATGTGTGGGGGAAGGAGAAGTCACATCATCAATGAGGATAAGGAATAATCCAGCAGGGGGAAGGAGAGGCAGGTTCTAAAATTACTCTCCACTGCAGAAACAGAGTTTTAACTGCTCCAGTAGCTCCTCTTCCAGCTGGTACCCACTTGGCTTTGTGATCCCCACGAAAATGACCAGGACAGCTGCGTGACCACTCACTGAGATTTTTGATGCTTTTTCATAAATCAGAGATTTAGGATGAGAAGAATTTTACATTTTCTAGTGAGAATCACTTTTCTTGCAGAAATTTTTAGACATTTTACATGAAAAGATCAGAAGTTCCTGTTGGAATTTAAAGAAAATGTTTCAGGATGATGAAAAATGTCAGGCAGATGAATTTTTTATAACTTAGTTGTAAAATGTTTAGAGATAAGAATTACTGTTCCAGCGGTTTCTGAATCACATAAGTGATTGCAATACACACAATTCCCTCGTTTGCTAGAAGAGGTGTCTCATTCATTGTCCAGTTCTGGAAGTTTGCTCCTTCACAGGGAGATTTCCTGTTATCCCAGAGAACTGTAAGCATGGGCTGAAGTTTTGTTGTTGGTAGAAAATATTTTTGTTATTTGTTGGAGGCAGCAGAAGCTTGACTGTGGCTTGGTGAAGGGACAGTGTTGAGTTAGGTGACAAGAAGAGGGTCACTGGTGGCTCTGGTGTTGTCTTTGCTGCTTTAATTAGTGTCTCAGTTTCTTGCATCAAACAGAGTGGCCAATTAAAGGCCACCCTGATTGATAATTTTATGTATTTCATAATTTCTTCCATAAATGTTGATTTTTGTACATGCGGTGCTGACTTGGGTTCCTGGTTAGGACTCCAGGGCAGGCAGGCAGTGTGTTCATGTAAATTACAGAGCAGCAATTTTCAGCTGTGATCTCTTGATGTTCCGTTTGTCACAGGGTGCTTAAAAGACGAAATGATTCTTGGCTCTGGGCAGAGGGCAGTGCTCTGTAGATAGGAGAGCTGAAATATTGTCATGGAGCTGTTGAACTGGGATCCTGAGCTTCTGCTTCCATCACTAACTACTGGAAAAAGCATTTTCTGCTCTGTTCTTCAAGCTCTCCATTCCGCAAAAATGCACCTTTGTACAGACGTGACCCCTTTGAAGAGGAATTTGCAAGTTGAGATAGACACACACATCACTTCAAAGGCTGGAATCACAGAAAGGGGAGAGACACGGAAGAGGGGAGAATACACTTCAAAAATTACCAT
>VYZR01001344.1:3420-23213 GCA_013400675.1 Oxylabes madagascariensis | reverse complement strand
TGTTAACTATCTTAATAACTTCATTTGCAGATCTTGCTGAAGAAGTAAGTCAGTGTGAAGGAATGTATCCCAAATGTCGTGTTTCTGTTTTTTTTGCTTTTGCATTCCTCTAGATATTTGCTGTGTGCACAATCTATCTTTGGGAAGCTCAGTGTAAAGCCTGGGATATGTCATCAGGAAAGGAAAAAATGAACTGAGCAGCATTTGTCAAATATCTGCGATGATTACATTATCATATGTTTCTTATAGGATGTTCTGCTAAAGAAGGCCCACTTACAAGGCCTCTTCCTTCTCCTCCATCCCTCTACCCTCACCCCATCAAAAAAAAATTCTAGCTTCCGTTGATCCACTAAATGCTTAATGTCATTTTAATGCACAGCACAGAGCTGGCACCCTCAGGCTGTGAAAATTATGTTCTGGTATGTGATGTGGAGAAGGGAAAAAGTGAAAGATACTGCCTGGATTTGGCAAGGATATCAGGAAAGGGAATGGGAGTTGGAAAAGCTGTTAGGAAATGTAGATTGGTAAGAGTGTCAAACAAAGACTGAATGGGAAGGACTCAAGGGGGAAACTGAAAGTTTTGTGGAGAATATATGAGGTGACCGGCTGAGTTTGAAAGCATCCCTATCAACCATTTCAAGTCTGCTCCTCCTATTTCAGCTTCTCGTTTACTCGTCATTCATTACTCTGGTGGTTTGCCTCTCTAGTGACTTTTTCCCGAGCAAATGACATTCCATGGTTTAAGTCAACCAGGTGTCCAGGTGCTTCCTCTCTCCTACTTTTGAATAACATCCCCTGAAAGCCAGGGAGCAGATAAGATACCTCATCATTTTCCTGAAGGCCAGGTTAATGTTTTCTTTTGCATTCAGTTCTGTGGCACCCGTCCACCCTTGGGACAGACACTGTTTGACTGTTTTCTCTTGCTGCTAGTGCCTCTTTCAGAGACTGGGATTCTGTAAACTGTTTTATGGTGCTCAGTTTATTTCTTTTCCCNGCCCTATAAAATGGTGGGTATAACAGTAAAGAGTTTACTTTGTAGCACAATCGTTTATGAAAGACTATAATTGAAAACACATAAATTTTAAGACCAGAAGACAGAGAAAAATGTATAGAAGGGAAAAAAAAAAAAGAAAACCCCAAGTATTTTAATTTCAAATCTGTATGACTCATTTCTTTTTGAGATTGAAGTTGGCCATCAGTCTTTTTCTTTGTTTTGGCCTATTATCAATGGCTAGACCACAATCCCGTTTCCAACAGAGGGCAACATCAAACTTGCTTTAAATATAGTTTTATTTCCTTTTTTATTACAAGAGCACAAACTAATGGATTGACTAAGGTTGTCTATAGAAGGCATTATTTTGCAGGATCTCAACCTGGGCTGAAAGATGCTGAAACTAGGCTTAATTTGTTATGAACACCTATTTACTACTAGAAAACGTTAGTATTTTTACTCTTAGTCACATTAGACGTTGAGGACTAAAGGATGAGGTTCAATCTCTTACATAGTTCCCATACAGACAGATTATTTTGTCCCCAAGGCTATTCTCCTTTCTCTGCTTTCTAAGCTGGACAATACCCCTGGGATGCTCAAGGAGGAGAAAGAGCCAGCAAATCTTGCCTGAAAAGGTCAGTTGGATGTGCTCAGTCAGATAGAGAGATAAAATTCTGGCGTAAAATTTGCTTTGTGCTTCCTCATGTGTAATCACAAAGGCATGAGATGAGACCTACTTTGTTTCTTGCAGATAATTTATCCTATGGTGTGGTGGTTAAACACCATGGGATGCATAGGTTCTTCCCTTGATTTTATATACAGTATGGTTCAGAGGGAGCATTCAGGAATGTGGAACATCTTTGTGTGTCTTTGCTGGGGAATTGTTTCAGCTGCACCTCCTCTTCAGACAGAGCAGCATGAATGCTTCACGCTCCTGAGGGAAAATGATTATTACTGAGGAAAAATCTCAGTTTGAGAAACAGAGTTGTCTCAGATGTACTCAAACTGCAGGATTTTGGTGCAATGTGCGTGCATATGAAATCATTAGTACTGGGTTGAATCTGGTAGTAGCCTTGATTACTTGTAGTGGGAAAACTGCCAAAAGAGAAAAAGAATATTGTGCCAGTTATCCCCTGGGAAATTCCCTTTTTAGCTCCAACTCCAAGAATCTTATGCTGTTATCAAAACGCTCTATCTTAGGGTGTTCTGGTAAAGGATAGCACAGATCATTTTTACTTGCTTCTTTATTAGAGGAATCCATAATGTTCTAGAGAAACACCATCACCTTTGTACTGAAAATGGAGATGGGTCCATGCACAAAAATGTGATTCTATTTGTGGGTCTGAAACAATATAAAAGTGAACAAAAATCTCAGGTGATCCATGATTCAGCCTTACATCTGGTTTGTCAGCTCTTCTCCTTTGATATTATCACTGGTTTGGTTTTCCTCCCCTCGAGTCCACCTCTTCTTTAGTCCACAGCTCTCCTCTCTGTGTGAGCTGTGGGAGATCACCATGCAATGTGCTCAGCAAGAGAAGGCTCTCTGGTGCCAGACTTTGAGCTGCAAATTCTTTGAAGGGCATGAGCAGGTCCTTCACCTGGCAATCAACACTTCTGTTGGGAATCCCACTACAAGCCAAGTAACACCCAGAGCTTTACAGCAGGTGTTGCCTGACAGAGAGCCTTGTCAAAAATTTGCATCACCCAAGAAAGGACACAGCACTGCTCTGCTCATGGAGGCCTTGCATGGCTGCAGGGACAGGCACTGCAGATCCATTTTGCCAGCCAGTATCTTGCCTGTCAGAATGTACTTGGGGATTTAAATATTTAGACAGATATCACAGGAAGGAAACTATCGATGATGTCATTAATCCTACAGGTTATTTCCAGAGCAAGGATCCAAGATAATTTTGTTTATGCCCTTATGATTTTTCTATCTGCCCAAGAGTGAATGACACAGGAAAGAAAAAGAACCTGTGTTGACATTTTGAAATCCTTTATGCAGCAAAAAGTACTGGTAAAACTTTATCTATAATTTCAGCCATATCTTGATCAGTATGTTCACCAACATTGAGCTGCCACATAAAACAAAATCCTAAAACAGACATTGAGAATAGCCGGATGGCAGATGTTATGTCTAGAGACTACAAAACTCTGCTGTTAGTCATTTATGGCTTGCACTGTTGGGGAAATGACCCAATACTGATCCAAATCAACAAAAGAACTTGACCTAAATGAGCTACATATCCAAGGAAACTTGTTGAATCAAAACGAAGTTGTGAACAGTGAACGACTATGACAAATCAAGCTCTTTTGCTGAAATATATCAGAGAGTAATATGTAACAAGATTGCTTCTTCTTTTGTTCCTCTGAGTAGAACAGTAAAATCTGTGACTTCATCAGCTTCAGGCTCTAAGTGGGGAAAGGATTTGATTCAGCTGTCCACCAAATGTCTAGTACTTTCTGAGATGTAAGGGATCTGAGACATCTTGCAAACAGTGAATACAGCACATGGCTATGGCAGATCCCTTCTGGAATTGCTCAGGTTAAATGAGATGATTTAGGTGGCAGATGTAGCCCAGAGGTGCTAGTTGCCTGCATATGAAAAAATGAATTAAGACCTGTTTAGCACAACCTGGCAGCACTAAGAATGACTCACTGTTGCAGTGTGTTTTATTGTGTTTTTCTGTGTTTTACTGTGTTTTATTCCCAATGATTTGGTCCATCTTCAGTTCGTACCCCTTACCCCTTTTACACTGTTAGTTTAGCCCAGATTGTATTTTCCCACATGATTGTCAATCCTCCCTCAGACCTACCCTTTGTGATGGAACGCCCTTTTGTCAATCTTTTCTTGTACCTATCCCTTAATCTAGAAAGTTCCCCACCCATCTCGTTGTGTTTGACGCCCTATTTGTTAGTTTGTATTGTTCCCCTGCCCTTGTTCTCCCATTGGATTATGTGCTGTACTCCCTGCCTTATGTTCCGCCTCCTAAGTGTATTTTATTGGTTGAAAGATTGTACCACCTCTTGTACCCACCCCTGTATATAAGTTCTGACCGAGCTACTCTCGGAGCCTCATGTCACTGACCCATTCAGGGAAATGAGATCCTTGGAACCCATAGGTGAGGGGTGAGGTCTCTCCTCCCTTCCTCGCCGCTGCTCCTGGGCACATTGTAAGAACTGGTGACTGCTGGCCTGCTGGCAGAGAGCAGTGGCAGCCTTCCTGCTCTGCACTGCTGCTACAGAGGGTTTGGGGGCAGCTCTCCTACCATGGCACGGTCTGTGCAGCAGCTGAGATAGCTGAAAGGGCTCTCCGGTAACACCTGCGGGCCGTGTCAGCTCACCTTGTCGTAAAACACATCCTTCAGCTGATCTGGAACTTTCCGTCAATGATTGAGTCATAGCTTTTGCTTTGCTACAAACCTGTGGATATTTAGGTGGACCCTGTTTAGAGAGCCCAACCGTTCAACTCGTCATGCTCAATTAAAGTTTCCTTTAAAACAAATGTGAGTTTCCATCTCACAAATCCTGAAATTCCAAAAGAACACAACTGTCATCCTGTGTCAGACTGAGACAGAAGATGGACAATTGCATTACAAGCTCTTTAAAAGTCTGTATAACAACTGGAAAAGAGAGGATCAGAGAAGTCCTACTAGTGTTACTCACTTTTAAAGACATACTGAGGCTAAAATAAAAAAATTGAGAGTGTGGACTGCAATTTCCTGTGTTCCCATCCCAAAGCCCACTCCAGCCTTTCAGGAACCATTGTTCAATTCCAGTCCCAGAGACCAGTAGAAAAGGCAAGCTGTTAGGGAGAAAAAATTCTACTGGCTTTCCTTGTTCTCTATAGAAGACTGAATATTAGTTCACAATCTTAAATATCTGTCACCACATCATCTGTCTTGCTTGAGTATCAAGACACAGTTAGTGGGTAATAAAGGCCCTCTAACTGAAAGAGAGGGAATACCCCACATCCTGAAGCATCATAGAATGTTCTGCTTCATGCTACATTTTATTATGTTAAGTTACTTTATATAGTTTTCATCAGGGTTTGTTTAGTTAACCTCTGCCTCACGATGTATTTGTCAACTCAATTTAAAAAAAAAACCCATTAAAAATAGTATAAATCAGATTTTTATTTTCCCCTTTTTCTAATATTTGATTATCTACTCCTTTTTCACCTTTCCCCAAGGTTCCTTTATTTAGCTCTCACATATAAATTAGCTGATGAAGAAGGCTGGCTCCAAATGCATTTCACAGGTCCTTTGAGACTTGCCAAGACCAACAATTTAAACCATGTTTTCTCCAAATAGGCAACACAAAGTTAATTTTTGTGGTTTTCCTTTGCTTGGATGTATGGTGTGAGATTTTCAGTGCCACCAAATCAAACACATGAACAGTAAACCAGCGGTAGCAATGCAATCACATTTCCACAATTTCATCAGTAAAATAATTAAATAACCCAGCAAGACTTTTGGGAGAAGTCAGATGAACTCTTAACACTGTAATTGTGGTAGGCTGAGGGTCAAACCAGGGTGAAACACTTTAGACCCATAGTAAATGTAAAGTGGTGACCTCATGTGAAATAAAGCAAAACCATAGTTGGTTACCACACATTCTTTACACAAATATTTCAATGGGTTTTTAAAAGGAACTAATAGCAGTAGCTATGCTAGTCCTGAAGAAGAATTAAATCTGAGGTTTTGATTGCCTCTCTTTGCCTGTTTAGCAACAGTATGGATATTCTACACATGGTACTGATTCCCTTATTAAATTAGTCATTGTACCTCCCATGTGCCAACCAAGCCCGTCCTTCTGCCAGCTCCAGCCTAAAGTCCAGGCATGAGTCCCATCCCAGCACAACAAAAGTCTTGGTGGTGAAGCCATCTTTTGGTCAGATTCCCAGGGAGTTTCAGGTTGTAGGAAGCAGTGCTCATCACGTTTCACTGCTTGCTGTGCCAGAACCCAGGGTTCTGATACTGAGCTGTAATGTACACCATGGCTACAGATGGTGAGTAAAAGCACTGATAAAGAGCCTAAACATCAAGCCTATTTTCACATACCGGGAGGAGTGTCCTCAAGCTGCATTGACGCTTTCATTGAAAGAGAAGACATTTTGGTTTTTGGAGGGAATGAGGGTTATTATTTGTCTGCAGAAATAAACCCCAAAACTACGGCAAGGCAAAGGGAAACAGCCTGTGAACATTAAAGACCTTCCAGTTTTAAATTTTGGACTGTCCAAAGCAGGGCAAAGAAGATGCAGAATGGTCTGGAGCACAAGTCTGAGGAGGAGAGGCTGAGGAAACTAGGGTTTTTCAGTCTGGAGAAAAGGAGACTCAGGGAGGACCTTATTGCCCTCTACAACTCCCTGAAAGCAGATGGTGGTGAGGTGGTGGTTGTTCCCTTCTACCAAGGAAGAAGTGACAGGAGGAGGGAGGTTTAGATTGGATATTAGGAAAAATTTCTTTATAGAAAGAATTGTCAATCAATAGAACTGACTACCAAGGAAAGTGATGGAGGCACCATCCCTGGAAGTGTTCTAAAAACATGTGGATGTGGCACCTGAAGTCATGGTTTAATGGTGACCATGACAGTAGTGCTGTGTTGATGTTTGGACTTAGAGATCTTTTCAAAGATCTGTGTTGATGTTTGGACTTGAAAAGATCTTAGAGATCTTTTCAAACCTTTTATGACTCTATGCATCTGAGGTAGAATAATTTCTGGAACAGTTTTCCCCTTGTGCAGTGTTTTGCCCGAGATGGTGCCCAGGAGCAGGCGCTCAAAGAAGCTGCAGCTGTGCAATCCCAATGTCTCAAAATCAGAGCATCTCATGATGTCCTGAAACAGTTTGCTTTAGGTCCATTAGGTCCATTATTTGTAAGAGCTGTCTCTGGACACTCAGATATTTGTCTAACGCTTTTTTTAGCTAATATATGTTTTTGACATCCAAAATTTACTGTGAAGATGAACACTGCAATTTTGCTCTGTGGAAAGAAAAACAAGTGTATTTATGTTTGTTAATCTTCTATGTGATAGTTTCATTGAGTGCTCCAATTTGCTGGTTTTGTGGGTTTAGTTACCTCCTATACATCTCTATCTGATTATCAGTTGCCATTCTCCCTTCCCTGTTTTCGTCTTTTCCAGTGTTCCTGTTAACCTGAAACACCCATTAGCCAGGGGAAAATACATTGATATGACTTTTTAAAATATAATGAGAAGTTTAATTTCAATTTCTCTGGTCTTCCATAGCATTCAAAGTAGCTCTAGAATGAAAACAAAAAAATTCAGATTTACCTTCCCTGCAGTGTCAAGGTAACAATTTTAGCTCTTTTAATTTTAAAGATCTTCTCAACCTGACTAACTGAACTTGTGTTTGAATCTCAATAGATATTGATGTAATTCAGTGAAGCTACAGCTACGCTGTGTTAATAACATAATAACTCTATTTCTTTCTTCCTGTCACTTAAAACTGCATTAATCTGAGGAGAAACCTCATGTTGATTTTCTGAACTAATTTGCCATTAAAAAGATATGATAATTAAATAAGCTCGAAATAAGGCTGTTTTAGTATCCTGCTTTACTCTGACACCGGTATTCTAATATACCAATGGTGAACACCTAGAAGCCAGAAAATAAAGATGTCTGAGCACTCCCTTTTGTAATAATTTCTATTAATTAAGATGATGAAAACTTTTCTGGTCATGAATTAATTGAGAAGGATTTCCAGTCTAGGGCTTAAGCTCAGTTAGCAAAATGACAGCAAAATAGACCAAACGATCAGACTGAGAAGATTTATAACAAATCTTAGTCTAGTGCATACATAATTACTAATGAGTAAAACTATACTCCAATGAAATAACAAAATCTGCTGATTCCAATGGCAGAATGCATCTCATCTACCCATGCTGGCAACCTTCTAAGGCTGTTCAGTGACCAATTATTTTTTCTTCAAATATATCACACATGTTTCTTAGCAAATAAAATTCTGTGCTTAGGCAAGGCCAGGATAACAGTAAATATCACACTTCCAGAATAATTTTGGTGACACAGAATTGCTGTTATCATTACGCGGAAATAATGCCAAAGGAAAAGGATAACACTAATGCAGAACATTGCAGAAGGCACGTGAATGGTATCCTAACATGTGGCCTCAATTCTCTCTTGATTCAAATTTCTATTCAAAGGCCATAAAAAAGAAAGAAAATAATAAAAACAGAAGAAGAAGAAAAAAGAACACATCCAAAACCCAAACAAAGAAGCAAAAAAAAAAAAAAGCAAACATGTAATACATGTGCATTTTCTTCAGCTGGTAGGCCCCAGCTTAGGCATGTAATCTTGAGGGTCTCAGCGAGGAGAAGAGAGTGAGCAGAGGTAGCTGGTTGCATGAGGTATTTGCTGAGAAATTCTGAGTACCTACTTTCTCTAATCATATTTTAGGGTAAAGATTTCTCTGGACTAGACTGCCTTTGCACTTGTCTTTACACAGAAGTGAACAGATTTACAAACAATAGCAATAAACTATAGAATGCACCCAGATGAATCAATTAATAGTCAATTTTCAGTTAGTGAGTCTAAACAGCAGAAAGATGTCTGCTGTCTCAGAGATGGTGAACTTCTTGGGACACATAATAAATGTGCAACAACTTCTGCCCAGAGTCAAAGGTATTGTACAGACTCCCAGAAAGATCTCAGCATGTGAAGAGATTCATAGTTTCCTTCAACACCTAAGTGAAAGTGCTCACAGTAGAAACATTTCAAAATCAATTTTGAGTTGAACTGTAGCAATAAATGGGACAGGCCAGTTTCTGAAGAATAACTTTATGTTTCTTGTGAGGGTCTGAACTGCTGGTGCCAGTAAAAAGACAATTATGGTGATGAGCAACTGAAATCATTCCATATCAATTAATGAAGTTCACAATGTTCTAGAGTTTGTATATGAACAAAATACAGATTTGAGGAATTTAAACTCTTGCTTATGTGCAATAAGAGAAATAAGAAGGATTTCAGTGTATGACAAGATGTGAGACAAGGAGGGATTGATCATGTTTGGTGAAGTCCTGATCCCTGCACATTCCACTGTATTCTGAAAGTGGCTGGTGCATGAAATGTGCAAGTTCGTGGAGATTCACAGTTTCAAGTGCACTCTTTGAAGAACAGGGACTGAATCTCAGGGTGGTTATGATTACTCAAGGACTCCACAGACAGTCACTGGTATGTAGAGGGTTTTATTTTTAAAGATATAACTTAAGAGAATCAAACAGAAAAGTTACTTTGTGTGATATGTGCATTTTTCTAGAGAAATGTCTCTCGACATTTTCTAATGAGCAAGATGGGGTATTTGGGCATTGCTAACTTTTGTGAAAAAGCACTGTTTTGGAATCAGAGGGTAGGAAACACGGACATTTGTTTTGTGATTTTAGACAGTGTGAGTTTTGTTAAGAAAGCCAGCATAAGACAACATTAATAATCACTCACACCCTCAAAAACACGGGGACTTACATTTGTGAGTTCAAGGCAAAAGCACATGGCTTCCTTTCCAGATTCTTGGAGATCACACACTTAGTGCAAGTGCCATAAATCAGCTGAAAAATACATTGGCAAAAAAAGAAATTATCACAGTCCAAGGCATCTTATTTGATGAGGAGGAATACATATGATTTATGGACAGGCATAACATTTTTCATGTTACAACTGGCCTGTTATACTCCCTGCTGAATGGAGAGTCCAAGGGAAACGTGCAGTCTGCAAAGCACAGCCTAAAACAAGCCAACCTAAATTGTTTTGCTATAGAGAACTCCCATCCATAACCTAGCCCAGCACCACTGATCTGAGAATCACTGTGGAAATGTCAAAGGATGAGATCAGAATTTGTAGGTACTTCCATCTACTTCTGTTAAATGAAGCTAGTTCATTTGCTGCCGTTAGTGTTAACAAGCTGCAGTGGAGTGCTCAGAAAAGAGGAAATATGAATTAAACATATCTCTTGTAGCAGGAGATGATATAGAAGGATTCCTTTTTCCAGTCAACACTGTTGCCTAGAGTCAAGGGTCCCTCTGGACTTGTACTGTTCAATCAATTGTTAATGCTCATCTTTTATGGGCTTTAATCATAGTTTTGTGATTATAACTAATAAGATAATTAACTTCCTAAATACAAGATTATTAAGGGACTAAACTAGCAGCCAGGTGGGATCCATCTGACCTAATCTCAGGTCTAAGCCATTTAGGCTCAGTCTTGACTATAATTTCCCTGTAGTCAATGGAAACCAAAGCAATTCAGGAGGAGAAAGTCAAATCTTAGAAGTTATCTTAGAAGATTTTTTTAAGATAGGGTTGATCTTCTCTTGGTAACATCTTTGACTCTACACAAAAGGTATAGTAAACCTGGATAATTAGCTTAGACAAGGTGCCTACATTTCAGACAGCTAAAGGTAGTTGTCTATCATCACCCCATGTGAGTGGTTTTGCAGATTTCAATAATGTGTATATGCTGATGACAAGGGAATTTTTTTTTACTATGTCGTGGTTTGAGCAGGAAGTGAGTTTTCAGGAAGTTACAGGGTACGTCTACGTGAACTTCCAGGGGTTAAATATCGGAAACTCCCAGGGAACCTCCCTTTTCCATCCAGGCAGCTGAACAGGTAACAGGGCCGGTCCTGGTCCGCCGTGTGGCCCCCGGGCCTGGCGGCCCGGCCGGCCCTGCCGCCCCTGCTGCGGGGGGCCAGCCCGGGACCGGTCGTGCTCTTCCCACCTGCCCACATTGATTGCTGGCAAAGCAGAAAGACAGGCTGCAGCTCAACATCCAGTGAACTTTTCCAGCCTAACCCCCGAGCCAGCCAGCGTCAGGGGAGTCCAGGGGTCCCCGGGAGTCCCTGGGAGCAGCCCAGTTCGGGCTGGGCCCACCCTGTTGAGACCTAGAGGGTGGGCAGGTGGCATTTATAAGTATTTTTAATGATTCCTGACTGCGCGGACGCTCGGAGCTCCGACTTTCGGCTCTCCCCCCAGCTCGGCCTTGAAAAACTGACAATGATAAGCCGCAGCAGCCAGCTGAGGAAGAGAGCAGACCTGGGCAGATTTAACTCTTTCCTAGCAAGATGAAGCTTTCAAAACTCCAGCTTTTTTCCCTGAGAGAGAGAAAAGGACAGAATGATTTGAAACGTAGAACGACAGCATGATGCAAAGTCAGTGAAAGAACTGATGTGATTTTTTGGAAGAAGGGATTTGAGGCAGTGGACATTTCTGGACTTCTCTAGATGTAAACCATGGAGAAAATGGACCTTTTTTGTAAAAGCTGTTTGGGGGAATGCTGGTTCTAGTCAAGGATGGTGGACTGTTGTACTTGAGATTTCATTGAGAATGTTGTAATAGTGAGTCCCCCGCTCCTGGGATAAAAGGAGGTCTCTTGGATGGAGACGATTTCAGAGATAGAAGAAGAGAATCTTTGTTGTAAACTAGAGGAGGCATTCTTAAACGTTACCCCAAATGTGCTGAGGGGCCCATGGGTAGTCGTGGGAAAGGCTGCTGATGGGTGGGATGGCACAATCTGCAAGATTCCGGGCGGTTGCAGATTTGTGACACTGGGAGCCACCAGACCCTTTTTTTTGGTGGCAAATGTCTCCATGGGACACTGGAGAGACTGCGCTCCCAAAGTGATGAAAGATTATGTTTAAATGGTGAAACTGACTGAAAGTCATGGTTTGTCTCTCTGTGTTGGTTGTGGGAAAGTGAACAGTTGCTGGGAGAAGAAGAGGGGTTTTGAAGTTTCAATTTTTCTTTTTTTTTTTTTTTTTTTCATTCTTTTAGTGGGTGTGTTAATAAAACTTATCTGTTCAAACTTAAGTTGGGCCTGTTTTGCCTTTTCTCTCCTAATTCCATCTCACAGCAGTAAAGACACTCAATTTGGCAAACGAGATTTGGCGAACGTGAAACCACAACATAAAATTGGTGTTTCCGCCCGGTTGCGAATCAAACCAGAACATTCTTTGGTGCATTGGCCGGGAAACAAGTAGAAAATGAGATGGAATTGAATAAGAGAATCTAAAGGCAAAGCAAGTATTAGTATGTTAAGTAGAATTATAGTGAATATCTAGGGGTGGTGTAGTTTCATTGTTTCAATTGTTTTAAGTAGATGAGAGTTATTTGTTGAATGTAATTGTGATAATGATATTTAACCCAATGTATGTTCACGAAGACGTAGGGGTGGAATGTCGTGGTTTGAGCAGGAAGTGAGTTTTCAGGAAGTTACAGAGTACGTCTACGTGAACTTCCAGGGGTTAAATATCGGAAACTCCCAGGGAACCTCCCTTTTCCATCCAGGCAGCTGAACAGGTAACAGGGCCGGTCCTGGTCCGCCGTGTGGCCCCCGGGCCTGGCGGCCCGGCCGGCCCTGCCGCCCCTGCTGCGGGGGGCCAGCCCGGGACCGGTCGTGCTCTTCCCACCTGCCCACATGGACTGCTGGCAAAGCAGAAAGACAGGCTGCAGCTCAACATCCAGCGAACTTTTCCAGCCTAACCCCCGAGCCAGCCAGTGTCAGGGGAGTCCAGGGGTCCCCGGGAGTCCCTGGGAGCAGCCCAGTTCGGGCTGGGCCCACCCTGTTGAGACCTAGAGGGTGGGCAGGTGGCATTTATAAGTATTTTTAATGATTCCTGACTGCGCGGACGCTCGGAGCTCCGACTTTCGGCTCTCCCCCCAGCTCGGCCTTGAAAAACTGACAATGATAAGCCGCAGCAGCCAGCTGAGGAAGAGAGCAGACCTGGGCAGATTTAACTCTTTCCTAGCAAGATGAAGCTTTCAAAACTCCAGCTTTTTTCCCTGAGAGAGAGAAAAGGACAGAATGATTTGAAACGTAGAACGACAGCATGATGCAAAGTCAGTGAAAGAACTGATGTGATTTTTTGGAAGAAGGGATTTGAGGCAGTGGACATTTCTGGACTTCTCTAGATGTAAACCATGGAGAAAATGGACCTGTTTTGTAAAAGCTGTTTGGGGGAATGCTGGTTCTAGTCAAGGATGGTGGACTGTTGTACTTGAGATTTCATTGAGAATGTTGTAATAGTGAGTCCCCCGCTCCTGGGATAAAAGGAGGTCTCTTGGATGGAGACGATTTCAGAGATAGAAGAAGAGAATCTTTGTTGTAAACTAGAGGAGGCATTCTTAAACGTTACCCCAAATGTGCTGAGGGGCCCATGGGTAGTCGTGGGAAAGGCTGCTGATGGGTGGGATGGCACAATCTGCAAGATTCTGGGCGGTTGCAGATTTGTGACATTGGGAGCCACCAGACCCTTTTTTTTGGTGGCAAATGTCTCCATGGGACACTAGAGAGACTGCGCTCCCAAAGTGATGAAAGATTATGTTTAAATGGTGAAACTGACTGAACGTCATGGTTTGTCTCTCTGTGTTGGTTGTGGGAAAGTGAATAGTTGCTGGGAGAAGAAGAGGGGTTTTGAAGTTTCAATTTTTCTTTTTTTCCTTTCATTCTTTTAGTGTATGTGTTAATAAAACTTATCTGTTCAAACTTAAGTTGGGCCTGTTTTGCCTTTTCTCTCCTAATTCCATCTCACAGCAGTAAGACACTCAATTTGGCAAACGAGATTTGGCGAACGTGAAACCACAACATACTATTTGGGCTAAATCAAAAACCTAAAGTGATTAGACAAGCCCAAAAATTTAGACACTCAAATTTAAATGAAATATTAACAGTTGTAGTTGTGGCACTAACATTTGTTTGTTACTTCTTACCCACTTAAACCATGAAAAATGGCACACAAAAATTCCTAAGCTTTGTTATCTGTCTGTATGTAGGATTTATAGGAATTTTGTTGAACTGAATTAAAGTGATTTCTTTAGACATATAGTAGGTACAGACTAGCATAAATTGTGCTGATGGAAAGGAAATAAAAATACTTGGTGGTTTATAGAGTATGCCTGCTACAAAATGCTCACAGTGAGAGGGTCTGTAATGGAGGTAATTTTGCACTGCTCTGGCATCTGATTCAAGAAATTTGCCTTCACATTTCCAACCCACTTATGCTTCATTCAAACCAACTGGGATGGATTTGCTTCTATTCTACTATGTAGAAGAGGAGAAAACCTGAATATTTTTGCTATTGGTTTTGATACATATTTTCACAAGATTTTCTTGTTCTGCCCACTGCAAAAAACCACCTCTTTTGTTACTAGAATATATTTTGTTAATTGATGCCAAAGGAACTAGTGCAGCCTATGAAATGGAGACCACCCTAAAATAGATTGATTTAAAGAAAGCTCAGAAAGAAGTGATAATGAACTGTTAGTAGTTTGAAATCCTCTCCAACGATATTGTAAGTCCAGTACCACCATAAGTGGACTTTACAAGACATATTCTGGGTATTTACTCCAAGTAGGAGTGATCATCAAAAGAAGGTGCCTGGTTCTCAGAAATAAAATTAGATACCTAAATTCCTTTTTTAGGTGTTGAAGGCAGGTTCCACTGCGATTTTTAAATACCTAAGAAAAATATCCTACCATTACAATTTAATATTATACAGCATCTAAATGAGTCAATCTGAATATGTGATTTGATATAAGAACACATTCATAACCAGTCAAAGCCACACAGAAAATCTGTACCAGAGGCAAGAAATGAAATTGGATTTCCTGACTCTGCATTTCGTTTCTTAACAAAAAACTCTTTTTCTTGGTCTATAAACTGTGTTAACATCACTATTTCAATACTAATAATTTAAAGCTGCATCAGGAAGTCAGTCTTTTCTAATAAATATACAATATTAACCTGATACTGCCTCAACTTTCAGACTGAAAACAGTGATTCTAAACCTTAGGAGTCTGTCAGGAGCCAATAAGGTGTCTCAAAAGTCTGTAAAATGATCCTGGGGTACTTTGAAAGCCCTGTAGTTTTGTTAAATTTGTTCTGTATGTAGTGATCACTATTCAATTTTTCTGAAATATAGTGTGCATTTTCCCAGCCTGGCATACAAAGAAATAATTATTTTGTTACATTGTGACACAGAGTATTAAATCAGAGAAAATTTTGTTCCTACTCTGGGGCTTCTAGAAAGTGTTAGTGTTGATTTTTGCTGAAATATTATACTGTTGTATCCTAAGATGTATGGAGCTTTGAATCCAGCTTTCCTGCATCCTGCACCTGGCAGTTGATTTGCCATTGTAATCTGCCACCAGGCCAAGAAATCTGCTCATTAGAGCAAGCTGTACAACTGCCACAAGTCAACCAGGTGGAATTAGATTAATTAATCAGGAATTTCTATTTAAATATCAAGGTAAATTTAGAGAGTTTATGGGTAAAGTTAGAAGAATTGTATTTCTCTAGTAATCTTGGATTAATTACTAGAGTGAAAAAGAATATGGGGTATGTGTTTTTTCCTCTTTCTTATTCTTTTTCGGGAATATTTAGTGCAGATTCAGAAGAAAATATTAGCCTCCAATGCAATAAAATTAATGCATAGACTTTGAGGCATGACCATTATCACAAGACAGCATAACACAAACTTCAGCATGTAATCACCCAGTAACCTTTGCCTTAGGCCAATAGTTTTTATTTAGGAAATAGATTAATTTATATTTTTATAAATTGACTCAAATTTGATTACAAAGAGCCTGCCATATCCTTAAGTAAGTTGTCCCAACATTTAACTATCTTATCTAATGACTAATATCATCATTTTTTAAAAACAACCTTCACATTGTAATCAAGTCACTTGATCTCATCATGCCTTTTTTCCTCTGTTGTTAAACTGAGCAGACTTTTCTTACTAAATGCTGAGCCAAGTCTTTCCTCGTCAGACATGCAAGAACTTATTTTTTAAGATTTGGACATGGCATAAGTGGTGTCACTGTTTGCATCCCTATCATCAAAGCCTGAAGTATAAAGGGTACACGGCCCACTTTCAGCTATACAAGAGAAATACACTGTTTTCCAGTACTGTGAAGAGCAAGAATGACAGTGTACTTAGTGCTTTCGAAAAACAAATACTTTTAGGGTCTTAATTTTTATTTTAGGCCTTTTTTTTCTTTTTCAAAATATTGAAGTGATTCAGCAATTTGGTCTGTATGACAGAGTTCTTGTGGCCATCAAATTCCCCAAGCTTTTCAGGGATGGAAAACTCTTCCTACTGGCACCTTTCTTCAGAGCAGCACTTATAGGAAGATGGAACAACAGGCTTCCTATGGGAGAAAATGAACAAAAGGGAGCAAGAAATGGCCAAGGAAACTTCCTAAAGATTCTTCAAATGAAAATGAGCAAAGGCTAATTCTCCCAGGAAAACTGACTGAATGATTGATCATATCTTGATGCAAAAATGGTAATAAGCAGTAACAAAGCTTAAACTCTTTAGAAATTACCCCAGAATTATCAAAGAAAGTCATAGGCAAGGAAAACAGCAAACAAAGAAGGGGACCTGGCTGACATCACTTAAACATAAAATCTCTCTCACTTGCAAAATATGTATACCTAATACAAATAACTTCCCAAGCATTTTGGAGATTAAGCGGCTTCAAACCATTCCAGATTAGCTTTAGAATCTCCATGGAGCTTTTGATCCACTAGACCACAACTGAGAAGCGGTTAAGTCCTGTAATTTTAAAATTTTTCTTCTTAGAACATTAAAATGGAAAGTATAAAACAGGTTGGTTAATTAGAACTAGTGGAAGTCTTGTAAAAATAATTGACAATAAAAAAGAGGAAAGGAATTACTTTAGGAATGTTAACATACATTGAGTAGTGTGAAAAGGTAAATATAGGCAGAATATCAGGGGGAAAAATTCCTGGCAGAGTGGTCCACAGGAATGTGGGGAAGTGTCAGAAACCTGATTGCTCGTGATATTTAAATCCAGGCTGGACAGACCACTAGCAAATCTGCCATTGGGAATGATTTTATATTAACTGTAGCATTGATTGGATGACTTAATAGATCTTTTCCGTATCTGATTTCTATTAGTCTAGGATTCCCAGCTGCTTTTTCTTCTAAAGCCTCTTCCAGTCTTTGAATTTCTTTCTTTAATATTAACTAATAATAGCGCTTTAACTGTCTGTCCATTAACAGAACTTTAGGTTTTCTTATGAAAATATTAAATTGGCAGGTGATTAAAGCTTTCCACTTCTCGTTCCTCTTTAAAAGGGAAAAGTATAAACGTCTGCAAGTGTAGCTGAGACACTATTGAAAGTTCTGCCTTAGCTAATCCTGCTCAAGTTTAACCCAAGTCCTCCCACTTTAAAAGTAATGAAAGCAAAGATTTCAGAAGTCTGAGAAGACTGAAAAATAGATAACAGTACATTTTTCTGTACTCTCTGACCACGTTAAATAAGTTTTGATCAAAGTTTATTGCTACAAAGCAGCTTCTTGGCCTTTCTTTTGTGCAAGACTTTCCGGGTTTCATAACTGACCCTACTTTGAGCTACTTGGCAGTG
The DNA here is from genome assembly GCA_013400675.1 of Oxylabes madagascariensis. Taxonomy (NCBI): domain Eukaryota; kingdom Metazoa; phylum Chordata; class Aves; order Passeriformes; family Timaliidae; genus Oxylabes; species Oxylabes madagascariensis. The sequence goes on along the minus strand of VYZR01001344.1, from coordinate 5,800 downwards.
TTTCCTGCTGTGTTTGGTTCAGCTGCTTTTATTTTCACAGATTGCTGCTATTGCCCACTCACAATGCAGCTCAGGGAACACAGTTATGACACAGTTTATCTGCTGAGGCTTTACACATCAGCTGCTTTGTGTTTGCGTCTTCTCAGTGAGGAGTCACAAGCCCTTAGGGACCACTAACCTACGTGAAGCAGAGGGAGACCAGGTTCAGTCTGGTGAGATTTGGGTTCTCAAGTGAAGCAAAGTGCAGCCCATCACAGCTGCATTTAACTTCTAAATACCCACCAAATATCATGGACATGGTGGATGACTTTGAGTTACAGCAGCTGGAGGCATTGAGAGAGCAAAAGGAAAATTATGGAGGTGTGTCAGCCAGCCCTCTTCTTACAGTCTGTTTTAGGCAACTGTATTTCAGCTTGGTGGACCGCTACAGGCTGGTGTACCTTTGGTCAGCAAGATTTTTTAATATTATATACAGAGGGTGGAGAGGGCCCTCTTGCTGGAGATCAAGTTCTCTGGCTTATGTTATGGCAAAAAAATTGTCTTCCAAATATTAGTATCTTCGAAACATTTTGATTAAGTTCAGTAATTCAGTCAGAGAACATCAGAAATCTGAATAGTTTCTCATNGATCAAGCATAAATAAGAGTCAACACACTGATTCCTACTGAAATATCAGAAAGTTTTGAAGAACTCAAATGAAATAAATCACCTCCTCAAAGTATATTTTTTTCGCATTGACTTCTGAGGCGGCCTAGATTCCTAGTTCACAGAAAATGTTTAACTTTTACATGGTTAGAGATCAGTATTTTCATGTTAGTACCACATTTTAAAATAAATTGCACTTAAGAACTCAAACTAACAAGTAAAAAGAATAGAACAACAAAACAAAAAAAAGCAGAAAACTGTCGGAGAGGAGATATAATAAGGTAATGTCACTTTGCATTCCCATCTTTGTGCACAGTATTCTTTATGATGTAGTACCAGAGGTAAATACAGCCTTACAGTAGCTGACAATATGGTCTTAAAATAATGTAAATGTGCATGGGAAAGCTGTAAGTTTGCACACATTTAAACTTTGATCAAGATTAGAATTTTTCTTGAAACTTTTTTCTGTATGGAAACTTTTGAACTGTGAATGTATGGGTACAGATGAAAGAATAAACTACTGTTTAGATTGGATTTGAAGAGCAAGATTTAATGCATGATATTGAATGGACATTTCAACTGAAGAAATTAAAAGAAACAACACTTTGACAATATTGTGCAGTGAGGCAAGCAATTTAGAAACATTTATAGGAAATTTGAACAACTTAAAAACAGATCACTTAAAAATCNTGGAATACCATTTTTATGGTATTTTAAACCTTTGGTTTAATTTATGAAATAACCTTGGACTGAGTCAGTAAAAATTCTGCTATTTCAGAATTCTTCACTTCCTAATTGTGGTTTAGTTGTTGAATATTAAACCATTATATAAACCCTCTGTCTGCAGGGAATTAGAAGTAAACTCTGACTGTAGTCAGTTTTTCTCAAAACCACCTGCTACATGGATTAGCAATCCAGGAAAACAGATGAGAAGCCAGGGCTGATGGCACACTATTTGCTGTTCCCAGTCTGCAGGGTATGAAATCTGCTTGTTGCAATGAGGGTACAGCCTCTGGGATTTCGTAGTTCTAATTCACTTATTTATGTCAGACTTTAAACAGAGGAAAGCGGTTTTAAAGCAAGAGATTAGAGGTTGCACATTGTAGAAACACGAGAAGAAAGCCAATAGGCTAAGCATAAATTCTTCATTTCTTCAGAGAGGATGATATGTGCATTGATCTCAAAATGCAAAAGAGAGAAAATTTATTATTATGCTGCTGTCAAGTGTTCTCCTAACAGCTTGGGAGCATGTGGAAATGAGTGGAAACACTGATGCAAGAAAAGGAATAACATTTCTAGATTTATAACACAATCAGTCCAGAGTGCACACTTGCATGTTCTATTTCTCCTTTCCTTGCAGTTTAGATGTAGTATAAAAAAGTCAGTGAGACACTTCCCATTCAAATCAAAAAGCAGACAAATAGTTACTAGATAGGAGGAAAATCTGAAATGCACATAGGTAGAGCCAAGCAGGAACAAAAAGATACATTCTTCATATATCTCAATAATAAGGCATGGTATATCTCAAGATGTCCGATCCTTTTTTGTGTCTGTATGTTTATTTTTGCCCTTAAAATCAAGAATAAGAACAAAAATTAATGCCATGGTCTTCAGAAAACGAGTCACCCAAGTTTATAGGCTGTGTTACTAAACTAGTAAAAGGAAAAGCAGTGGGGACTTTCTTCTCACCTGAAAGCCAAACGTGGTGGGTCGGTGCTTCTATATTTCTAAACTTT
>VYZR01001343.1:30762-43138 GCA_013400675.1 Oxylabes madagascariensis | reverse complement strand
TGACTGCTACACCCTCTTCTGCAGCTTGTTAGTATCACAAACCACTTGTCAATATCAATTTGAAAACAAAACCAAGGCATTGTCAATCCACTTTAAAATCCTGAATTTTATGCTGCAATTTACTTCCCAACAATCTTTATACACTGAATAAATGTAGCTGCACAAAGCTAAATTAAAGTTCTTGGACCACTTTGTTATTTTATGAAATATAAAAAACAATTCTTCCCTCCCCTCCAAACCCTTGAAAACTCTTTTTTAATTAGTTTAAGTAGTACATCAAGACATCTGCCTTTGTTAGTCTCCTGAACATCTATTTACCTCCAGACATTGTCCGTGTATAGATAGGAAGATCCTTGGCTGCCCGTCTCAAGACTTCTTGCTGGGATTCACCTCTAGGCTCCCTCTCTAGAGACTCCTTGTCTGAATATGATAGATGAAACTGGAATAATTTTTAAAATCAAAGAAAAATTAGCAAATTCCAAGTTAAATATGTAACTGTAGATGTGTAAAGAGGAATAAATATTCATTATATAAAGATGGATTAGCAACATGTACAGGATATTACAGCAAATAACCCCGTGTTCCCTCGACAACTAATTTATTTTATGGCAACTGAAGACAAAATTAAAAACACTTCTGGTTTGGTATTGATGCAATGCCGAATGCTTCCAGAAGTATTAAGCAACATTCTTCAAGAGAAAGATCAAGAGCTTATCATTCTCCTGAAAGGTCAGTCAATTTACTTCTGTAATGCTGAATATTAACTAGTGAATATAACCTAGGGATGTCAGTGTTTAACTGAAAGAAAATACACTACTGGTAATAGCAGAAAATACAGCTTTATTTCTCTTCTGGTGTCTGGCATTTTCCCTTTTATTCTTTATCACTGCTGTTCTCTTCATGCAGGTGATAGGATGTGTTTTTACTTTAGAGACTGGCTGAGAGAAGGAAGAGATGGGTCTTGTATGACCACACAACCATATCTTGAATATCTTCCTGAATAAAATGCCAGCTTCCATCACTGCTCAAACAGTAACAAACATGGCTTTAACAAGTGCTGAAAAGGTAAAAATTACTGAAAGAGATGCTTAGTATACATGAAGTAGTACAAATTTCTTGAACTCCAAAGTCCTCTGCAACACAGCAACATAGCCAGTTTTCTCACTGTAGCTTCTAGAAAAAGGCAGAACTCTATCAGAGAAAGAGGATACAAAATCACCTTTGAAAAGAAGTCCACATTTGGCAGGAAGAGCTGTCTCTATCCTGTGTCAGAAACAGAAGCCCTCTGCACAGCATTTATGTTTACAGGAAGTCTAGTCATTACACTAATATTGATTTTTTTTTTTTCCTAAAAGAAACTGATGCATGTAAAAATAAGGAAGCAGACAGATGCAATTAGGAGCCTATTCTCACCTCCATAGAGAATGCACCACTCCACCCTTCCTGACTAAGCCCACAGTCTTCCAGCTGAAGCTGGATATTCACTGCTTGAGTTTCTCAGGTCACCATTTTTTTCCCTTGCAAGAATACACTCTTACCAACATCTGAGTGGATTTATATTGGGATACATAAGATTTCTTACAGCAGAAATTTAGTTTAGAATACTTTTTTTTGAATGCTTATTTGATGTAAACATATCTACTGTTCCATCTTTTTTAGTTCTTCCTCAGAGTAGTCCTACGTCTAAAACCTTTGTGCCTGGGTAACCATTTTCACTCCCATCTTCATGCAGCGCTTGTATAAGGCTGGTACACACAAGTAAAGAATGGCACACACTACAGTAAAGTCCCTCAAAACCCACTTTACATGCAAAAGTTTGAAATAAGCTTAAAAAAAAGCAGTATGGTTTGCACCAGCTGCAGCATTCATGAAAACAAAATGCAAAAGCTTTATCTGGTTTTCAGTCTTCAAGTGAGTATTTGCTAGTTCAGTTCACTTGAAAATACATCTCTTTCTATTTGCAGACTTCCATCCTATAAAATGGAAGCCAAGCAGTGTTTTAACACTACAAAATACCCTAATTAAATTTTTAAAATACTGCTCTAGTAGAATAGGAAAAAGACATGGAACTACGAAGATATCACTTACAGCCACTACTGTGTAAATTCAAAGAACACAGGAACACCACACATTGCTTTCTATTAATGAATTACAATACTTTTCCTACCCCATTTGAAATTCTCCAGTAGCATTGTATGATGGATTTGGAATTGTACTATAATCAGCAGGATTTGTCAAAATGCTTTTATTGGCACCAGCCCAATGACTTGGAAACCCTTCTAATTATCAGTACAGTCACCATATACATGCATACATTTCGTTATGTAATTTCCAATGAAATAGGTTTTTAATTTATTTTGCTCCTACCCACCCCCGGCTGTAGTAAAGACTGCAGTGTGAACTCCAGTGAAGATGGCAATTAGTTTGAATCATCTACTTGCTTTCACAATTACATATCCTAGAAGTGAATGAAAAGTATTTGGAAAAGAACCTCCACACAACAGCTAGAGTTGCATCCATGCCAATGTGAGTGTTTGCTTTGTGGGTATTTCAAACTACAGGGCAGCCATGACTCCTCCTGACCTCTGAGGTTGTGAACACAGCACTTACTGAGGACTCAGTGGTTTCTGTACGAAGACAGAATGGAAGAGGCCAAAAAGTTGTGCAAGCTATAAAAAGCTGCAAGGGCAGAATTTCCATCAGGGCCATTGATGGAGAACCTTCCCAGACCTCTTTTTTCATGTGGCTGTTCTTTACTAGCTCCCTTCCTGCTTAGCCAGCTGTGCCTTCTCACTGTCAGCTCACCTAATGTGCACTCCCACCACAACCCAAAAGTTCCTTCATACCAAAACAGACAGGGAAGAAGTTTTAATTAAGAGGACAACAGACAGATGCTGACAAGAAATATAAGTCTTAAACACAGGGAAATAAACTTTTGCCCACAAAAAAGTCTGATATTCCCAAGGCAAAGATTTACACGTCTAGTTCTAATAACTCATATTTTTCAAGCGGACAGGGTTTTTTCTTCTACCATAAAAATCTCATTTTAAAATATCTATAAAAAAAAAATTGAGGAATTGCTATTTTTTGTGTCTTGGTCACTACACTGATTGCAATCTGACTGCTGTTAAGAAGCTATAACTGCCATCTGTGTTTTTCTGGAGTGTAAAACTACATAAGATCAGAGACTAAGTTATTCAAACACTACAAAACCAGGCATTTGTCTAGGCTATTTCATAAACAAGAGTTAAGTTTATCTTACTTCTTTTGAAGGATTCATTGGTAGCGTAAAGATTGTTTTCCAATATGACCAGACGAACAGCATGAAAAATATGTGGTAAGCAACCAGGCACACAACTAAAATCAGAAGGGAACAGAATTAATACAAACAGACCAGTGATAGATATTGTAGTACTTACAAACAGTGCCTGCAGGCATCACAGATAGCTCTCTAACAGATGTAAATACAGAGGCTCTGGAAAAGCTTTGCAACAAAAATATTCCACTGTAACTTTACGTAAGACAAATACAAACTGTGTGGGGAAGGTCATGATACAGTCTACATAGATTACAGAATTTTGAGGAAAATGCCCTAACAAACACCCATCATTAATTAGCAAGCAGTCTCCCTTACACATTTGTTAAATCCTAATTAACTGATGCATCTCTGCCTTTTAGCTTTATAAACCTTGTAGGGAGACTGCTAGCCATGCAAACCCCCACTCTGCCTCCCCCAGCAAAAGCCCCAACCCCTCCAAAGGACATAAGGGAACAATGACAAGCGTCAGGGAAGTCTTGGGGTGAATATGCACATAATACCAGAGCAGTAACCATATCCAGTTAATTTGTTTTCCTAGATTTTAGGAAGGAGGACAGTTGGGTGGTTTTTAAAACCTACAGGTCCTTCAAATTGAAGTGTTCATTCACTGCTTTATATTCTTCACAGCCAGTCAACATTTATTCGTATGTTTTTTAATAGATGAGAATCAACATTTACCATGCTGAGTTGTTTTACTAGAATACAGAAGGCAACAGTAACTTTTCCAGAGTCTGCCATAGGTTGATAGCTATTTCCATTTAAAAGCTCTCACCCTAGCAAGCAATTCACTACAGTAAATAGCAAATCATAAACTCATATCCCCTGATTAACTTACTCTAATAACAAGAATAGAGTATTCTTCCACAAATTCATATCCTCAAAAAATGTCATAGTAGGAAACCTGTGCATTTTCATTGCACAATCTGAAATATTGCCCTTGAATAGTCAGCTCATGGAGTCTTTTTATATGTCATATTATTCAGGGCTAGAGAATTCTGTATAACCCATGCATGATGGTGCATATAAATACAGGAACAGCTGTCTGGTATGTTCTTACTTTTTGCAATTTTGCCTCAAAAGTAACACTGAATAAATACTTTTGCTGTTGAAGTTTGTTTATTCAAATAGCAGGAACATTGTAAATATTTACTCTTATTCACTAAACTGTTAAAAATAATAATAAACAAAAGCTAATAGAATCTGAGGAGCAACTCTGTACAAAGCTTTTGGAATGATAGGTGCAAAGAGTCATATGCCATGTCTATAAACTGAAAGAAAAATCTTAGCATAAATAAGTGATAGAATTGGACTCCACACAAAGCACAATACACTAAATGACCATCTTGTTATCGCATAAGCATCTGGACAGGAACAGTCCCCACGTTTATCAGAACACTTCTATCAACTCTAAAAAACTCTGATTTACTCAAACAAAATCAGTGTTGTTTTTTTTAAACAACAGTATATTCATAGCATATTAGTGAGAGCAAAGTCACCTCAGTTCTGTACATGACGCACTTACTGATCTGCATTAGGCATTTTATTATCGCAAAAAAACTCCCCAGAAACTGACTGACAAGAACATTGTTCACATTAAAAAAAAAAAAAAAGCCTAACGCCTAAAGACATTATCCAAGGTTTTCCCTTTGAAGTCTGAACAGCACTTGAGCCCATCTTGTTTGATCTTGAACCTCAGTTCCCCAGCCTGGCCCCAGTCCTGACTGGTCACTCCTCCCAGGTTACCTACCCACCATTTCCCCGCACTGCGATGGAGACCCTGGGCTACCCAGCTGCTCCACTGGGCCTGTGGGTGTTGAGAGTTCAACGTAAGAACTTCATTTCACTTGAGGCAGTTAAAGAAGCGCTGTCTGCTGCTCCCTGCCAGAAATCTTTCTATTTCATACGCTTTCTGGAAAAAACCCCAAAACCAATCAACCAACCAACTACAAAAAACCCTAACTCATCCAAACAAAACAAATCCCAACTCAAATGGTGTATCCCTTGCTTGAAGGCAACCAATTTACAGCTAGTTAGCACAGCTACAGTTGCCTGGAAATTTGAGGTAACCTGTAGTACGGCTGAGCCCCTTTCACCCAGTTTTCACTCCTGAAAAATCTTAGGGCGGAAGTACAGCCAGAGTAAGTTTCTTCTGACTGGCCGAAGCCCACCACTGCTTTGAGTGAAAATAAGAAAATTTAATGTTCCCCAATGCATTTTGCTGATAATTTTAATGTGAGCAATGCCCATGAAGTCACTTTTTTCCCTTCCCACAGAGCATGGAGCAGCAAGAAACTGAAATTCAAAATCTGCAGGTAACACTTCTACACTCATATGGCAAATGAGATCACTGAACTGAAAAGAAGTTTTTCAAGCAAATGCTTCTTAATTGACAAACATGTTTTCTAAGTGAGGGAGTTACCAATGACTTAATAAAATCTGCTGGAATTACAGAAACATAAAAAGCTCTTCCTTCAAAAGCTCTACAGCCCTACACTTTACACTTCCATGTTGTGCTGTAGTATTCAAATCGCATCTGGAAAAACAATCTAAACATGCTACAGGCTCAGGGTAGGAACTGTAACTAGGCAGTTTTATTATATTCTGAAAAGGCTACATACTTGAAGGATTCTATGTCTTTAAATATGTTAAAGAAAATGCAGACAAAAAGTCTCCTATTTAAGTATCTTGCATCTGCACAAATACACTGTTCATCTCTAGAAATCCTGCTTTTAGAAGAGCTTTCCATATTATGAATAAATGTTTAAAAAACCAGAATATAATGATTGTTTTAGTTGACACATCAGAAAGCCAGTGAGAGGAGTAAGAGGAGTGAGAGGAGTACTTTTTCTCATCTCTATTTGTAATGGCTAAGGCAATATTCAGGAACAGCAAGAACAGCAAGACAATAAAAGGTGCTGAGGAACAAAAAAAGCACAAATCTGTTTTAAGTTAGACTGTTTCTCAATTCTACTTGTAAACTACTGTTCTACTCTGATATATGAATTACACCTATAAACAGCTAATAAAGATCTTACCTTTTTCTCCGATATTTGTCATTGTCACTGAAAAAAAGAAAAAAAGGAAACCATATAAATTTATGTTTAAATAGCAAATGATGCAACTCAGTATTTAAACTTCTTTTTTTTCAACCAAAGATGAAAGAGTAATCATCAAACAATACACGTTTAAGGTCACACACAATGAAGCCTTTATGCTGTGTAGGTTCATCACGAGAATAGGTACACAATATCAATTGCTTATAAGGTTTTTTGACTCCTCTTCCCAGGCTCATTTCCTGATAACTAGGACCTCCATCTATCTGAAGCTGCCAAAGTTTAATCCAAGAAAAGCCATCTCTGAAGAGCAGTTATTTCTTCTAACTGTGGTTGCACAGGTTTCACTATTTATTTATGTTCTGTTCTTGAAGTGGAGGTATCAGACTCCAGAACTGGTTTTTACAGCAATATTTGGTGCTACCTTAGATAATAAAAGCATAAAAACTGAAAGTAGACAAAAGTTGCATTTCCTTTAAGAAACTGCCTACAGAATACAAGATTTGGGGGCAGTAAGAGAGTGAGAAAGGGCATGGAAGGGAGCACACAGGTAACACCTATCAGTGACTGCATTTTCCACTCTTGGTCACATTACTTAAAAGTAACCCGAAACAGGTATCTCAGAGAGATCAGAAAATCCCAAGTGATCAAAACCCCTTTTCACCCAAACCACTCCAGCACACATTTAGCCATCGCAGTTAAGCACTGTACAAGCTGTGATACACTGGTGCTTACAACAGGACAGTAAATATATAGAACTTTCATCCACTCTTGTTTTCCTAATAAAAATGATTGCACAAGGCTGGTCTTCAAGCAGCAGGCACAAGGCAACTCCTGTGGAAAAGCCAAACAGCCATGCCATCTGACTGATGGACTAAACTTAAGCTTGGTGATTGAGTTAAAGCCAGTATTTAAACACATCTTGCACATTACAAAGGTGGACCATGGGACCAGTGCTGCACAAAACCTTAACTAACGCTCTGGAAGAGTGAACGCTTATCAAGTTTGCAGATGACACCACCCTGGGGATGGCAGCTGGTACGTGCAGGACTTCCACTCAGAGGGACCACAACAGGTTGGGGGAATGAACCAATGGGGCCCTTATGAAATTCATGAGGGCAAAGACAAAGTCCTGCACCTGTAAAGAAGCAATGACACTGCTGGGCTGGAGCAGCTCTCTGGAAGAAGCCATGGAGTTGCTGGTGGGCAGGCAGCAGCCGCATGGGCCACATGGGCTACATCAGCAAGGGCATGCCTGGTCGGTCAAGGGAAGGGTTTATCCCCCTCTGCCCAGCACTCATCAGACCACATCCAGAACACTGCAGGGATTTGGGCCCCCCAACGCAACAGAGACAAGTCCAGAAGGAAGCAACCAGGCTGGCAGGGACTCATCCTCTAAAGAGAAGCTGCACAGCCAGGGCTTGTCAGCCTGGAGAAGACATGGTTTTGGGAGGGCATCCCAGGACCTCCAGGGATGCACTGAGGAACTGGGCTCTTCATACTGGCGCAGAGTGGGATGACAAGAACCAGTAAGTGTAAGTTGAAATGACAGGATCAGATTCAATACAAGCAAAACCATTTCCACCATGAGAACTGTCCACCGGTGGAGGAAGCTGTCCAGACATGTTGCACAGCCTCCACCAGGGAAGTTTTTCTAGACTCAAGCTGATAAAACCCTGAACAACCTGGTGTGACCTCACACCGAGACCTGTTTTGATTAGGAGGTTGAACTAGATGAGCTGAGGTCCTCTCAAACATGAATTATTCCACAATTCTGTAATTATAAAATAGGTCTATTAAAATGGAGATTTGACTATGGCTCTACCAAAACAAGCATCTACCTTACCTGAGGGAAAACAGCAAGCAACCATGTTCATAAAGCTCCTCAAAAAAATCAGAAAGACACCACAGAAGTTGCATAAGCCACTATAAAGTAAACTATATTCTGCCCTCAGTGTTCTGAACTCTTTAGAATTTGATAAGCTGAACATCCATCTAGACAACTGCTAGAGAGAAGCTGAAGGAACACGTATATACATTCGATTCTGAGGAACAGACATGCTCTGCTACAATAATGCACAAGAACTCTAAAATTGTAAGAAAACAGTCACCCACCAGATGATTGTTTACAAAACAAAATACATCTTCAGAGCTGATATGCAATTTAAAAGTGATGGAGTTCTCAGATTAAGGCAAATTAGCCATTATTCAAATTCTGATTTTCTTTCTCTACTTGGAACCGTCAGTAAAGTGCGCAGAAATTTTGCCAGTCTTCTTGGAGTAACTACTCTCCACTAATTAAAAAGTCACAGCCAAGCATACATTGCAGAATCACCAGTTTCAAAAGAAAATCTACTTAACCAACTGTCACAATAATTTGTGGTATTTTTCTCTCCTTACAAGGGAATGCCACAGAACATTGCTGTGAAAGCAACTGTAATCTTTTTTCCACCCCTTATCTTTGGATAAAATGTATTTACTAATGCGTCTGAGACATCTAAATTTTCCACAACGCCTATAAGTAAAGGACAGACAAATCCAAATTCAGTAATTTCTACCAGACAGCAAATCTAAAGCTTTTCAAAATTTCTGTCCACCTCCAGAAGGAAATGCACTCCCACAGAGTCTCCACACCTGCGCAGAGGACTGCCTTCTCAGCTTTTGCAGTATCTAGCTCGGAACCCAAATGCTCCTGACAGTCGGGACCACGAAGGCTAAAACCCAGAGGTGCCCAGTTAACCCCAGGAGGGTGAGAACATGTTTTTGGTTTGGTTTGTTGCTTTTTTCTTTTATATATGTATCTTGTCATTTTAATTTCTTTTACCACCAAGTATAAATCAAAAGTTATTTCATACACTCCTGAGCTGCAACCATTGTAAGACACCAAAGCAGAGAGAAACAAGGCTGAAAAGAGATGCCAGTACCCTCAATCTCACCACACATTGCAATCTCCACACATATTGCAACGGGTGTTTACAAGGAGACTGTCTGCACTGCCCAATAAGCATTCCCACAGACAGTGACAGAAAGGAACTATGCAAGAAATCCAATAACCTGCATGAAGTGAAGTACCAGTCCTTCTGCTTATGCCTTTTTAAATCACCTCTGACAAAGGCTCCCTGGAGGTGGTACAGTGTGTGGGAAAGTAATGGACAAGCATCTACAATACAACCACACCAGAGAGGAAATGAAGGTGTGCGTGGTTTGTTGTGGGGTTTTTTTTGGTGTTGTTTTTTTTTGCGTTTTTGTTTGTTTGTTTGTTGTTGTTGTTGTTGTTGCTGCTGGGGTTTTTTTGGTTGGTTGTGGGTTTTTTTAGTTTGGTTGCTGGCTTTTTTGGAGTGGGAAGGCGGAGGGAGTGGGAGAACTTTTTGTTTAGCACCAGTGTGGCAGAACTGACCAAGAGGGGAAAAAATAGCCCTTACAAATAAAACTCTCTCTCAAATTTCTCTTAAAGATTTAACCTTTCTCCATTTGTTGAACGGCCACAATACAAAGACTTCATAGAGTAACTACAAGATGTTTACCCTAAGATCACACTAAAATAACACTATTTAAGAGCATGGAAAATAATTTTCTAGTATGAAAAAATCCTCTAATATTGGATTTGATCAAAGAAATGTTTCCTATTTTCCCTGCCTTCTGAATAGCACACGATATGTTTATTTAAACCAAATCTTATATTTTTTAGTAGAATCATTTGTATTAGTATTTCTGGCAGTTTTCTCATTTCTGTTTCAAGGGGTTACACTCACTGTGGTGAAAAGTAGGTCAGACTGTGCATTCTGTCATTAATAAATATCAGTTGAAATGCTGCAAATGCACTTGCTGATAGTCAAATAGCACAGAAATAATACGGGTAAAAAGCATTTATGTCTATGATGACTAAAATAAACACAAAGGGCATGGCAATCCCAACTGCTAAGCAATTTCTGGGAGAAAACAGGGCAAATCCCTTTGGGACCAAAACGGAATTATACTCCTCGTGTATTCAGAGATGGAAATAATTATAAAAACATGACCTGTCTTCAGGAAATCATTAAAAAGTTACAGCTTTGTTTGCCTGAGATACTGCAGGGGGCAATTTCATTAAGAATCACCCTTGCACTGCTAAAGCATCAGGATGCCATTTACAGTTCAGTACTAGCAGACTGTCACATCATTAGAGCCTCTCTGGTTCATTACGCAGCTTGCAGATGGTGCTCATCAGAATTAGGGACCAGGCTGGGACAGACGCAGGATTTCAGCCAATGTAGATGCCAATTTCCTGAGCCAGAAACATTGCTCCCTGCTTGCCCCAAGCCACAAGCAGCCAGAAACAGGAACAGCACATTCAATAGTCAATGCCTCTAAGCATCCTGCACTTGCAGAGAACAATTGCAAAGAAGATAGAATGCTGTGTTTCAAATGATCGTAAAAAGTCCAGGATGGTTTCCATCACCAAATTAGTTTGCTAGGAAGACAAATCACTAGGCACCTTGCACACTGGGTCAGACCAAGTGAATTTACCACTTCTTCAATTTCCACTCATTTTCTCTAGAAATCCTTATTCTCACTCAACCGTGTAAAAACTAGGTAGATGTCCATCTCCACATAGCTAGAAACATGGCAAGACACATTGCTATCACAAACCCCAAAAGATTTTGAAAGATACATTTCATATCAAAATGTGCATTGGTTTTGTAATGTTAAATTTTTCTTGACTTCTAAACCCAAAATCAAAGTTTCTGAACAGTAATGGCTAGATTTAAAAATAAGGAGAAAAATAAAAAAAAGAAATTGGAGAAAGCAATTAATTTTTTAAAGCTGTGGTGAAAGTGGCTATACCAAATGTTGCTATCATGTTTTATGTATATTTTTAAAATATTTATATCTTTGGAATGGGAAAACAAGATACATCTGATTCAGAGGCTCTGCAGCCACATCTATAAATAGCTGGTTCTCTCAAACTTTTATGAAGTTTAACATCTTGAATCTGATTCACAAAACTAAGTACATATTTCATCTTTACAGCAGATTTGAAGCTGTAAAACACTGATCTATAGATTCAGCTTCACTCAGCTCTGTGCACACATAAAAGTGTTTTATAGTTGTGACAAGTGTTCTGTCATTGCCTGCAATAGTCCTTTAGTAAAAATATCAGTGCTTGCAATAAAAACCTACCTCTGCTAGACAGAGCAGTGATTTGCATTGATTCAGAGTGAAAAGGTGCCACCAGTGCTTTGTTTCAGAACAAAAGTAACGGAAATATTTCTGGGATGTTTAAGCTTGGCACAGGTAGTCATCAATAACCCATACATTTGCATTTGATGGTATTTGCAAATGTTTCAAAAGATTAATTTTAACCCTGTGCCCACTAAACTGCATCACTGTCCACCTGCCCAGCAGCAAACTGCTATTTGGTGCCTTTGTAGGTAAGGTCACAAAACCACTGCTTTTGTATAGGGTATGACTAACAACTGACTTAATCTTTCTTCTTTACAAACTTCCCATTTACCTTCCAAGTCACAGAGACAGACTGAAGAATGATAAGAGTCTGGCTCTACCAAAGTTGTAGACACTTGTGTTGCCAATGTTGCCAGACACTTTTCAGCAAAAAAACCCCTACATCCTGACAAGAACTCTTTAAGTTATGCATCAAGCAGTGTTAAACCTTTACCTGAAAACATAATCTTGTCCAGTAACTATATCTTCACCACAGACCTTACGTTTTCAACTTCAAGCCATGGTTTACATTTCAAGGCACAAAACCTACAGGTAATACACTGGGCATTACATGGAGAGATAACCAGCCATGCTTAATATAGACTTCAGTTCTGTTTCAGAGTTGTAGAATGGCAGCTGCCTCCGAAAGTCTGAGAAAGCATCCACACAAAGCTTGGGAAATGCACAGGAGCACTGCTGGCTATAATTCAGAAGCCAATTCTATTTCAAGCCAGTTTTGAAACTTTTTTCAAAGTAACCACAGACGTCACAACAGGGAAAAAAAAAAAAAAAAAAAAAAAAA
>VYZR01001343.1:19558-30755 GCA_013400675.1 Oxylabes madagascariensis | reverse complement strand
CCAAAAAAAAAAAAAAAAAAAAAGAAAAAGAAGGAAAAGAAAAGCTAGTATTTCAAAAATATGGAATAAAAATGCAAACTTTTTTGGACCAAAATACCTTCGTACCTTAGCAGCTAATGCACCGATGTGCAGACATGGCATTTAACCGGTATTTGACAACAGCCTACTGCAATGTTACAATGTACTTGTATTTCTATGGCCAAACCTAAACTCTAAATGGTTACAAGATATAAGCTGCAAGTACCATAAATCCTTTAATCCATCTGGAGAACATACTGAGCAAAGAGCTCAAATCCAGCTGACCAAATCCTGGGTCTTTTTTTTTTTTTTTTTTACCTTTTTTTCCCCCCAACCTATCAGCTTCTATCTCCTTATTTTCTGCCACTTCTGATGCCCTGATGACACTGTGCCAAGCCCACAGGGCATGTATTAACTCTGCCTCTAAACTGTGATGAATTAAGCAGCTTTATATCCTGTCATAATTCCATTCCACTGATCACTCAGTGGGTCAAAAACCTCAATTCAGCACTAATCAATCTGATCCTCCAGCAAAAATCTTTTATGACCATTAACATCTTTAGCAGCTGGATGTCATTCCATGCTTTCTGTTCCATTCTGAAGGTAGCTGTGGGCAGATACCAGTCACGTATCCTACATGAAAAACAAAGATGTGACTTATAAGCATTCCTGACAGTACTGTGAATGTCTTGTTGTACCCTCTCTTCAGCTATGCTGAAGTAATTTATTTGTTTCTAAATTGGGCAAATCACTCACCAGGTGGCAATATTTCCTCCCTTTCCCTTCACTGTAGTCACAAAATGCTTATTGCTCGTTTGTTCCACAGTTAATCTATTTTCCTTCCTCAAAATTGCAAATTCAAGCTGCATTTTCTGACAGAACTCCCTAAGCAAGAGCATTATCCTTTGAATTAAAATTAGTGCCATGTAAAAATGGATCAAAACTGAACATATTTCTACTGAATACAGGATATCTACAGGATAACCCCTTAAGCTAAGCTGTTATTTTTACTAAAAACATCTGCCACAACACTGTCAGATTTTTTATATTTTCCTTCTTATATGCACCTCCAAATCATGAACTGGTAGGAAAACAAAACAAAAGGATGTCAGTATCCGCATTTGTCAAGAACATTTCTGACAAACAGCTGTCAGAAACTGCAAGTAACGACTGGTTCTACCTTACCTAAAACATGGAATGGATAACTCCTCCAAGACCCTTATGGTTCTACCAACCTGAATTGGAGATGTATCTAAGAAGGGAAATGTAAGAATAATTTTTTTTTCCTCGCATGCGAAGTATGCAAAGATTTTAATAAACACTGGATGTTCATTTTCAGGTTTTCATAAACAGTGAATCCAATGTGTATTTTCTGAGTATAGACACATGGATACAGGTGCTGGGGTTAAGTATTTCATTTGCACTTCATGTTACTGTTGTTCTGCGTATCCTAGGTTGAAATTTCAGTAGCTTGAGCTATCAAAGTTCACTGTACTCACTGTGCCCTGCCTATTTTTCCCCATCCTTTTTAGAGAAAGAACAACAAATTCGTATCCCTCAGGTTCTCACAAACACTTTTTTTTTTTTTAAGGGAAGGAATACTTAAAGACCCAGTAATTTTAAACACTAAGTTATTCAGGGTGAAAAAATAAGTATTACTGCTAGACAGGGCTTGTGAGGTGACAATACTGACAAAATCAAAGACAATGGCTCTGGATCAGGGATAAGCAATTCTTAGTTGAGTGTCTTAAGACAAACTCATATATGCATTTAATTCCAGTATTCACTGTACATCCAGCAGAAAGAAGAGAACTGTTTGCTAGTGCTCAACATCTTCCTCCTTCTTCTCCTTCTTGTTAAAGGTTAAAGCTGCATGAGCACTTACCTGAATCCACTAATAAAAGAGATGGAACTCTACACATGGCAGTACGAGTGTTAAAAACAGTGGATTAATTTTTCTAAAACCCTTTTTTCTTTCTAAAATGCTACTCAGTACTGTAACTACTCAGCTTTAGGCATATAAGGAATTAGCTTAGCAGATGTCAATAAACAAAACTGTCCCTCCTATAATGTTTAGATGAAATAAAAAAAAAAACAAACAACAAACAAACCCTAACAAAAAACCCCACAAACCCATTCAAAATACTACATTTGAAACACCTTCTCATTACTAAAAGCTCAAATAGACCACTTACATTACAACTGTGCAAAGCCCTTGTGAAGTCCTATTGCACAACGGTTAACACCGTTCCTTGTATGTTGTCAGCCTCAATGATAGAAAGCTGCAGAAAAAAACCCCAGCCATATACATCCTCTTTAGCATTCAGTGCTGCAGGAATAAAAGATGCACTGAATAGATTGGCTTCAAAGCACTGAAATGCTAACAGTCTATTCCTGCTGTTGGCTTTCATTCCCAGAGTTGTTAGTTATTCCTTCTGTTGTTTACACTAAATATTCATTAGTAAGACAAGACATAAGCTTATTTCATTTTATTATGCCAAAAATGAGGGAAAACATCCAGATTTAGATAAAAGATGGAATTACTGGAGATCGTGGATGACTCTTATGCTGAATTACAAAAAACTGGTGAGCCAGCTCCCACTGGAAGGTGTGGGGAGTGGGAAACAAACCAACAAGCAAATCACCCTTGTCCATTGAAAGGAATTCAGTAAAAGATGCTTTAGCTAAGCCCCAGGATTCCCCTGCCTCCCCCTCCCATTGCAGGCCTTTTGCTTTGCGGGGCTCTCAAGGAATCACTGAAGCAGTTTATAGTCTGAAGCAAGTTTGAAGCATGTAATTTCCTTAAGAGGTACCTGCTTCCAGGTAAGCTAAAATCCAACCTTCCTCTGTCATACAGTTATGCAAAATAAAAAATACAGTAGAATACCGAAGCAATAGGGCCCAGAACAAGCCTACTGTACCTACCACAAGGCTGCATACACTAGGACATTAACTACAGAGTGGCTCTCCCCTGGAACATCCTTGCCCTCCTCATGTCAGCTTACTGCTCTCCTTTCCAGGCTTGCTCAGTCACCTCCCAGAACCCTGCAGACAATTCACTTCCTTGTGCTGGAGGTAGACACTTCATTCTTCCTCTCATGAGGGCACAGCAACTCTATTGAAGAGTGATGTTTAAAACTAACAGATTTGAATGGTGTTAGCGAAGAAAAAAAATGCAAAAAGCCTAACCTCCAATATAGGAACTACAGCAAGAATTGATACTGCCCCAAAAAACAGAAGCGCTAGACCTGGCAATCGCTTTTTGCTTAATCCCTCAACTGCTCAGCCAAGCATCCACAGGACAAAAATCCTATCAGTTTTCTGTATAGAATCAAAAAATAAAAATCAAAAATTAGGTACGAGACTGCTGAGATTTTCAACATGAACAGCTGAAAACTAAGTAGAGCTAACTTATATTCCTGTGTGCCATTACCATGACATTGTTACTGAAATATCAGTATGCCACACATTAGCCTCTAAAAATCAGATTCAATGGTTTTCTACAAGATGCACCCTAACAGAATCAAAATCAGAAAAAAACCCCTCCAAAGGGAGGGAGGCTGGTGAGCTGGTCATTTAATAAATCCTTCTGGCTTGGCTACCATAATTCACACAAACGCTCATAATCACACCCAGCCTCCAGAATGTAATGAACCGACGCCTGACACAAGGATCGGGTGCCAAGGTGCGTGGTCAGGATGACTTCCGAATGCGCTGGCAGGCTGCCGACGACACAGCCGGGATCAAGAAGTTGTGACAGCCGGGCATTTTCTAGACGGCTGAAGAGCGGCACAGGGAGACTCGCGGATTTCCTGTTACCTATTCCTGCTTCCACGTCCGCCCTCCAAAGGCTCTGTACACTTGTGTGTGCGTGCATGTGTGTGTGCACGTGTGTGTGTGAGCGCCGAAGGGACGGCGAACTCCGCTCAGCCACCTGCACAGCCAGTCCCGCTGCCCGTGTCCGGGGCTGGGACCGGCCGCGCTCTGCGCACTGCACGGAGGGGAACTCACGCCCGTGAAAAGCCCCGTACGCCCGGCTCCCTCCTCGCGTGGAAGTGGAAACCAGGCGCGATGGGTCGGGGGGATATCGGGCAGCGCGGACGTCCCTCGCCTGCCCAGGGGGCCGGAACGCGGGGAGTCCGGTCCGGTCCAGCCCAGCCCAGCCCAGCCCAGCCCAGCCCAGCCCAGCCCCGGCCCCGGCCCGGGCGTGGCAGCGGCGGCAGCGGCAGCAGCCGGAGGCGGCCCCGGCGCGACAAACAACAGAGGCGGCCGCCGGCTGCGCTCCCCCGGCAGGGGCGGCGGCGCCCACCCGNTCCTCATCTTCCTCATCCTCCTCTGAAACGGGGACGGCGACGCTTAACAGCGCCCTGCAAGTGCTGTGGAACACCCGGTTCCCAAAAGCGCTGCCTCGTTTGCAAACAACGCTTCGGAGTACAGTGAACAAGTGTTGCGGGCTGCCGTGCCTCGGCGGGCAGGAGGCGGTGGGAGGCCGCGGTGGCCAGGCGTGGTTGACTTGTGGCTTTTGGTGGGCATGGTTGGCTTGTGGCTTTTGGTGGCTGTTCGTGCAGGGGAAGGTGGCGGAAGGTTGTGCTGACTCACTCTTCCCCGAAAGGCTTTACCTTATACTCATTGTAATGAAATGCTTGTGAACTATAACAGCAAACCCAGCCTGCGTTACATTATGTGCACCCTAATCGTTGCTGAATTACCATTGCAAAATCGGAAATGTCGAGCGCGGTCTGTAATAGTTCTGCAATTTGCTGGAATCTCTGAGAGCATCAGCGGCACAGTAGGTGGGACGTAGCTACTTGATTAAAATAGGTTTGGACTTCGAAAAAAACCTTGTCTAATACCTCACGCAGGAAGATAAGTAATCACTATCTGGAAGGCATAAAACTGCCATTGATTGAGAAAAAGGCTGCGAGAAGGAAAAAAATATTGGAGAAAATAAGACAGAACCAATAGTAGGTGTGCTGGCAGGTTCCAGAGTAGGAAATGGAGTAGCTATAGTGTGTTTGTTGAAGAGACACAAAAAAAGAAGTTGACCATATGGCTGCAATGTTTTTATGTGATGCAAAATCGTGCACCCCTCTTTATTGTAAGATCAAACGGAGTGATTTCAGTTAGCCACAGTGAACTGAGTGAATGACCAATGCAGGACAATGTATCAAGAGAAATAATTTATATCCCATGGCAGTAAATCATCTTTGCCTATTCAGGAAAAAGACTTGTATATCATTTTGAAGAGCTTAGCAAAACCATCTCCTCAATGTATGGTTATTACAGTAGAGAAATGAACAAAATATGCCCCCAAAAGATTGGAACATAATAATTTAAGAAAAGATTCTGCATAATGGGAAATTATGTATTATACATTAAAGGTAAAGATACAGTGAATGGTGCTGAAAAACTAGATTTTATATTCCTGCATGCTCTATATCTCAGAACAAGAGTAAAGGGACTGAAATCAACATGATGTAGACAATAAAAGCATTTCATTTTACCTTAATTGTATCTTAATAATGTGCAAGTCATTGCTGAGGTCAGCATTTTAATAGAACATTTAAAAGATTTGACTTTACTGTGTTTTAATGAAAACATCCATGATTATCCAACATAGATTTTAAAAGTGTAAGGAATAAGATTACCACTGCCTGAAGGCAGACCCCATGCTCTGCTGGCAGAAGTTAAAAGAAATTAAGGCAATTTAATTCATTTGATGGCTTTTTGCACTTATTTGGAAATACATGACAGTGACCTCTCTCAGGTACCAAGGATAATGCATCTGTTGTGTTCTGCGTTTCCAGGGAAACATGTCTGTACCTTGAGAAGTTTGCAGCTGCATACTGTGTATGTAAGGATGAAGTAGGTTTTGCATCGTCTTAGGGGCTACGAAGAAATTTCTCCTGTAAAACATTTTAAAATGCTGTATGTGACATGGGGCTTATTAGCAACACATGCCAGGGAAGCACAGTAAACATTAGAGAAAACTTTAAAATATAGTAATTTATTCTTTGGAATTATAGTTATTATAAAATATTATGCATATAGAGAGGTGGCAGTTTGCCGGAAGTGTGGGAATAAAAAGATGATGTGTTACAAAGACCTTAAATTATATCATACAATTTCTGTTCAGAAGCTTTTCATTATCCCTTCATGGAAATGGGCTTGTGTAATTCAGCATTCTACTTTTTCCATGGCTACTACCACCCTCTGCTCACTGTTCAATTTTCACAGTAATCAGAATTCTCTTATTTCATATGCTAGTAATTACATGAATAATTACTACAATGTATGCTTTAGTGTAGCTGCAAAATCATGGTTATCTGGTTCAAAATTAGTGAAATAAACAAACTTCACTTTAATTTAGATGGAACAAAAAAGCTTGCCCTGACTAATACTCTAAATTACCTTGGAGTATCTTTTGGTCAGAGAGCTGTAAAGAATCCCTCTCTCCTGTCTTTGTGTCTTTTCCCCATGGACATTGGCTCTCTAGGTCTCCTTCATGTCCACAATTACTTTCTATTCCTTCCATGACTCTCATCACTCTCCAGCTGGGTCCCAAGAGACCCTTTCTTCTGTGCCTTTCCTCCTCATCCTCCCTCTGTGGTATGACCTCTAGAAATTTTAGGTAACGGCAGAAAAACTCAAGAACAAGCATATTCGAAGGAGCAGTGTGTTATGGCAGAAGTAAATCCTGGGATAGTCCAAGCCATTAGGTATTAATGGAAAGATTTCCCAAATCAGTGTACTTGGGCCATGTCTCTACAGTGAGAGAGGTTACTTGGGGCACAGTTTATTGCTGCTTGTATTAAATGTTCACAAGAAAAAGAGAGAGGAAATGAAGGTAATTTTCTTGTCAGGAGCTGGGCTGAAGGAAGCTGGGGTTTGAGGAGGCAGCTTGAGTGTTTGGCAAATTGAAACAAAATGTTCTTGTCATAAGCGGTACCACTCAGGCTTTCCCTTCAGGCAAGGTATATGCAAGTTATTGCTGGTAGATTTTTTAAAATGTGTCTCTCCAGGCATACATTTGGGTATTCCTGACATTGGCACTTACGACTATTCTCTGTACCCAGTTGTGCAAAGGGATGTTAAAGGAATGGGTCGCCAGCCATAGCTCTGGGGCTGGGCATCCTCCTCGCTGATGGACCCCGGTGTGAGGACCCGGTGTCTCTGTCCCAGGCTGGTGAAGCTGGTTGCTGCTTTCCTGCTCAACCAGAAGCATCTTCAACAGTGCCTCTGCACAGGGCTCACACAAGTACCAAGAGCCAAGTTCTCTTTCTCCCCTTTGGCTGACAGGGGTGAGGGTCACTAGTGAAAACACACATAAGTCCCTCCCCTCTACCCTCACAAGCACATGCATTGTTGCAGATCCCCAAGTACAGACATGGACTCCCTGGTTGTCTGATAGCCCTGTCCAGATCCCAGATCTTCTTACCTGCTCCATGGTCCCAAATCACCAGCTGTCCA
This sequence comes from Oxylabes madagascariensis, assembly GCA_013400675.1. Lineage (NCBI taxonomy): Eukaryota > Metazoa > Chordata > Aves > Passeriformes > Timaliidae > Oxylabes > Oxylabes madagascariensis. The sequence continues at coordinate 23,267 of VYZR01001343.1, read as the reverse complement.
ACTTGGTGCTCACTGCATTTTGACAAGGTTCTTGTGCAGCTGATCTTCTGAAACAAGATCTTCCTCCTGCTCCACGTACCCTTGCCAAGTACTCTGGCTGACCAGGGCTGTCCCTGTTGTTGTCTCTGTGAGTGTTGTTTGGGTGCATTGTACATCTCTAAGTTTGGCTTCCTCCCTTTCAAGATAAGGTCTTGATCAGATGACATGAATGAAGCAGGAGCTCTCTCCTTCCACATGCTCTGACAGGTAGATTCCAGCTGGGTTCAGATACAGAATGGGGAGTGAAAACTCTGCCTCTTTCTGAAGGAAGGCATCTTGACACCCTTGGCATGCAGTCCTAATTAAAAACTACTCCTTTGCAAGTCTAGGGTGCTCTGCTCCTCTCTGTAAGCAATCTGATACGACGACGGAATACTTCCTACCCCCCACTACGTCCCATGTATTCAGTGGAGCGGCAAGAGGAGGGAGAGTAGGACAGGAAAACACATATTTACTCCTACACAAGTGCAATACACCAAGAAGCAGCTAGAAGCAGGAATATACACAGACAGACTGACAGGCACACAGCACTCATTAGGTGAACCAGCAGCCCTGCAGGGATGCCCCTGGGCCTTCCTGACAGTGACTGTGCTGCTTGCTTCTCTCCAGAATGTTTGGGTGTTGGACCACACTTAACACACGCAGGAGAAGAAATCTCTCAGCAATATTTCTGGTGTAAGATGTCACCTGCAAAATGTATGTTGTATCCCAGCTGGAGTTAGGGACCATCTGTGTGTAGTTCGTACCTCCTGGCCACATGAAAACAAGCAGTTAGGTAGCCTCCCTGGTCTCAGGGAGCTGTCAAATGTATTTTAATTGAAGGGCTGGACCAGATGTATTCAACTTCTTGCTCTCCCTTTCATCCCGGCTTGTTACTTAATTATTTGCAACTGTTTGGATACCCAAACCTAACTGTTGTTGTATGATTTTTTCTTAAATTTTTGTGGCAATTTTCCTGGTTCTCCACAGGAGAGGCACATTTAGCTCCTTTCCAATTCCTTCCTCAAAGTTTTTGATTTCTACCTCTGTATTGATACAACACTATTTTTCAGAGTCTGCCTTCAGGGAAGTTTTTCAAATCCTATTTGGGCTTATTATCCACCCACTCTTCCGTCACTTTCAGTGGTAATTTTTCATTGCACTGTTTTTTTTCCCAGATGCTTTCATCTGGGAATTTTCATTCCCTTGCTGCTTTTCCCTTTGTGACTTAAGGTGGGAAACAGGAAAAAGCTAAACCAGTTCCAATGAGTACTAGTTCTCGTGCAATGGAGATCTGTACAGTGCCTTAAGGCAGGTCTCTGCTTAGGCAAAAATCAAAACCACTGCAGCAGAAAACCCTTCAAGAGCTGTATGTGAGAAACCTTAACCCAAAGCACTGTTCCAGTGCTTTCTGCCCTTTGGAGTAGAAGTTACGTGATTTCATGGTTAACTCCAAAAGCAAACATCTAAATTCAAAATGACCAATCTGATAATCTTTTTCTTCTCCCCCCATCCCCTCCCGCCTTCTTCCAGACAGTTTAAAACTTACAGGGTAGTTAAAAACTTACTTTTACAGCTTATGCCCTGAAATGCCTTGACAGACTTGAGCCACTCCATGCCTTGGTCATACGTCCAGGTTTGGCTGTTGTCCAGGGATGAAACACCTGCGGATGTTTGTGCTTTTTGTTGCTGGGGATCCTCAGAGTATGTCTGCATAAAATGCAGGGACAGCCACATTTTCTTTCTTTCCTTCCACTTCCCGTGGAAATGGTTTGGATTGCAGCCCAGTTTTGTTAGTTTGTCCACTGTCTTCATGAAATGATACAAAAAGGCTGCAAGGGTCACAGCACAGCGAAAGTAAATGCTTCAGCAGCCTCTTAGGGCATCTGCCTGAAACAGCAGAGACTTCTGGATTCCAGTCTTTGCTCCTTGTAGTGGGTTTTATCACACGGTTTCCAAATGCAAGGATATTTTTTGTAAAGCCTAGGTAACAAACTTCAGACTTAGTATTTTATTGCAGAGATTAGAATACCTAGAAGTTTATTTTTACAGGGTCCTACTCTTTTGAATCTAGGTTGTAGCTTCTGAATCAGAGTTAAAAAAACCCCATGAGTAATGAATTGCTGTTTCTATGAATATTTACATGTACAAAATTATATATTTTAATAAAAAAATTCAAGTGGGTACTAGTATTTATATGGAATGCTACTAGCTAATTGTGATGTTCATCTGTGGGAGGAATTTGTAAGTCAAACTAGTAGTGAAAATTAATATTACCCATTCAAGATTAAAGCACACCTTTGTATTAAATTGTATTATGTAAGAAAAAAAATGAAATATATCCAAGGGCACTATCTGCTGACAGGTTCNTACAGTGGAAGGAGTTTGTATCCACTTACTGCTAATATGTACAAGGAGGGGAAATGCCACTGGGATCTTAAACATCAGCAGATTATCAGGGAGCAGCCTGCACTATAGGATATTCTGCCAGGAGCTAGGAGTTTATCACAGCTCAGGCAAAAGCTGGTTAGTATCACAAGGCTACCCAAAGCTGAAGGTTTGCTAGTTCTCATTTTATCCAAGCTGGTCTGGGCATCTGTGGGCAGTTCCTAAAGCATCCTCTGAATATCTACTTGCGTTTTTTTAATATCTATTACAGTTTTCTCAACTTACAGAGGAGAACAAGAGCTGGTTTTAAACAAATCCATAATTTACGCAGCTTTTCACATACTTTAGTTGCAGCAGAAACATCTTCTGTGCTGCCAGGATTCTTGCAGATTTTGAGTAAGGTTTTATTGAGCCAGTGACTGTTGCTTATCCGAGGGGTGCCTCTGCAGCAGATGGCATGTGCCATTACTGTGCCTTGTTTTCACCTGTCCTTGCATTTTCAGGTCTTTTATGCAGAATTCTGTGGCTATCTACAGAGATGACTAAAAGAAGAAAACAAGTCTATTTTTTTGTGATGGTGAGATGCTCTAATTCAAAGTGCTTACACATTCATGTTACCAAAAAAACCCCCCAAAAGGTTATTATGACAAAAGAACTTGAATTATATACGCTACAAAGAAAATTAGTTTCAAGTGCATTTATTTTGAAATAAACAGGATTATATGTATATATTCACATTTATATTAAATAACATTATTAAACATCAAGAAAAAATAGTCTTAAAAACTAATCTGACACTTTCACATTCTATTTTATATTAAGTAACTATAGATAGGAAATATATAGAAAAATGCTAAAATTGCCTCAAGCCAGCCATAAAAGCAAAGTGCACTATCCTCCAAGGGGAGGATCACTGTGAGTGGGCAGTCAAGAATGAAAAGGAAGGAGGGGAACCCCTTCAGTGACTCCCAATATTTTCTTCTCTTTTCTTTGTCCTTCATCACTGAAGTAGCCAAGTGGGTTTTGCATATGCTGACAAGAAGCAGTGAGACAGTTTTTGGTACCGTGACGATACATTGAATACAGCTGATTCCCTAAATGATCACACAGGGACTGCAGCTTATCTATGTTCTGCTGTGTCAATTCAAGAACCTTTATCTCAATTTATTTATCTCAGCATCTCTTGCTGTCAATAGTTTAAGGACACCAAGGTGGAAATTTTGAATTTATTTATCATGAAATATTAACTGAAGTATCATCCTTTGATAGTTTTCTGAACTGGCTTGTTGTTTTTTTTTTTTTT